>AWWV01013486.1:0-30049 GCA_001974805.1 Corchorus capsularis | reverse complement strand
TTAGTCCTTCTGTTTGCATGCATAGGATTCGATTAGAAGACAATGCTATTCCAGTTTAGGCAACCTCAGAGAAGACTAAATCCAATTTAGCTGAAGTTGTTAAGGAAGAGTTCTTAGTTACTTGGAGCTGGTCTTATTACGCCATCTCAGATAGTAAATGGGTCAGCCCTGTCCAAGTAGTACCAAAGAAAATCAGGATTCACTGTTGTAGAAAACAAGGATGGAGAGCTAGTTCCTCAAAGATTGCAAAATGGATGGAGAGTGTGCATCGACTACAGAAAGTTAAATGCTGCCACAAGGAAAGACCACTTCCCACTTCCATCCATTGATCATATGTTGGAGAGGTTAGCTTGTCGAGCCTACTACTGCTTTCTTGATGGGTTCTCAGGATACTTTCAAATCCCAATTGCCCCTAAAGATCAAGAAAAGACCACTTTCACATGCCCCTTTGGTACGTATGCCTACACTCGAATGCCTTTTGGTTTGTGTAATGCACCTGCGACTTTTCAAAGGTGTATGATGAGCATCTTTCAAGATTACATAGGAGACAGAATGGAGGTATTTATGGATGATTTCACGGTCTATGGAGATAATTTTGATAAGTGCCTTCATAACTTAGAACTAGTATTGAAAAGATGTAATGAGACTAAACTAGTATTAAATGCTGAGAAATGCCATTTCATGGCACAACAAGGCATTGTACTAGGTCATGTGGTTTCGAAAGATGGATTGCAAGTAGATAAAGCAAAGGTTGATGTTGTTCAAAATTTGCCTTATCCAACTTGTGTCAGAGACATTCGATCATTCTTGGGACATGATGGTTTCTACAGACGATTCATCAAGGATTTTTCAAAGATTTCTGCCCCAATGTGTAGATTGCTACAAAAAGAGGTTGAATTCGAGTTTGGAGATGATTGTAAGGAAGCTTTTGACAAGTTGAAGGTTGCCCTCACCACCACTCCAATTGTGAAGCCACCTGATTGGAATCTGCCTTTCGAGATTATGTGTGATGCCAGTGATGTCGCCATTGGAGCTGTTCTAGGCCAAAGAGTAGCCAAGGTACCTCATGTTATTTGTTATGCTTCAAGAGCTTTAGATTCTGCTTAAAAGAACTACACCACCACTGAGAAAGAGATGCTTGTCGTTGTTTTTGCTTTGGAGAAATTTCGGCCGTATATCTTGGGATCTAAGGTGATAGTCTATTCTGATCATGCTGCACTCCGCTACTTGATGTCTAAAAAAGAAGCAAAACGAAGACTTATGCGTTGGCTTTTGTTGTTTCAAGAGTTTGACATAGAGATAAGAGACAAGAAAGGGGCAGAGAACTTAGTTGCTGATCACTTGAGTAGAATTGAAGGAAATGAAAAGGAGACTACACTGAATGAAGCACTACCTTACGAGCAATTGTTTGCTATTTCCCAAATTCCTTGGTATGCTGACATTGCAAACTTCTTAGTGACACGAAAGCTACCGCCAGATGCAAGCAGAGGAGTTAAAGCAAAAATCATAAGTGATGCTAAGAATTATGTTTGGGATGATCCACTCTTATGGAAGTTTGGACCTGACCAAATTATAAGGCGATGCATTCCTGACGAGGAGATTAAAGCAGTTATGGAATTTTGCCATAGTCATGAATGTGGAGGACATTTTGGGCACAAGAAGACAGCAAGAAAGATCATGGATTCTGGATTCTATTGGCCAACAATCTTTCGAGATGCACATGAATTCTGCAAGACTTGTCCACAATGTCAGAAGGTGGGCAATATCTTGAAACGTAATCAAATGGTTCAATCACCTATCTTTCTAGTCGAAATCTTCGATGTATGGGGGATTGATTTCATGGGACCTTTTCCTTCATCTTGCAAGAACAATTATATTCTGCTTGCTGTGGATTACGTCTCCAAATGGGTTGAAGCTGTTGCTACTGAGAAGGATGATGCTAGGACCGTGGTTAAGTTCTTGAAGAACAATGTCCTTCATCGATTTTGAATTCCAAGGGCTCTCATAAGTGACAAAGGTACACACTTTTGCAACAAAGTAGTGCAATCATTAGTAGAGAAATATGGAGTTACCCACAAGGTGAGATGCTTTATGGGCCTATCGAACTGCTTACAAGACACCAATTGGTATGTCTCCATACAGAATTGTGTTTGGTAAGCCATGTCATTTGCCTGTGGAATTGGAACATAAAGCATGGTGGGCAGTAAAGAAATGCAACCTTAACTTTGATAAAGCTGGTCTCCAAAGAATGCTTCAGTTGCAAGAACTTGAAGAAATCAGAAATGAAGCATATGAGAATTCGAGGATCTACAAAGAGAAGACAAAGGCAATTCACGATCGAGGGATATTGAGAAAATCATTTTATAAAGGTCAGAAGGTTCTCTTGTACACAAGTCGTCTGAAGCTCTTCCCTGGAAAGTTAAGATCACGATGGACTGGACCCTATGAGGTGATAAGAGTATTTCCACATGGAGCTGTTGAAATTCAAAACTTGGACACGAAAGACACCTTCAAAGTCAATGGCAAAAGACTCAAACCTTTCTTTGAACCAAAGCCAGCATATGCGATCGAGGAGATAGATTTGGAAGATCCTGATTATTCTTCTCTTCCTCCCAAAGATTGAAAAATGGGGAAGTCGAGCTAATGACTTTAAACAAGCGCTTTTTGGGAGGCAACCCAAATTTCTTTAACCTTTTATTTGTTTAATAGTTTTAGTTTTGATATTACTTATGTTTGATTTAATTTTGTTTGTTTTTATAGATTTCAAGGCCTTTGATAGATGGTGATTCTAAAAGGGGAGTATATTAGAACTGTAATTATTGGTTTTTCTAACTCTCCCTTTTTCTTTTTCATCAATTAAGTTTTCCCTTTCCCTATTCCTTTTTATTTTCATTGCTTTTATGCTTAAGTTGCAACTTCATCAACAACCCAAAGGTATGCCGCTCAACCTTCACCTCTTTACTTTTCGTAAGCAACCTTTGTTTATATGATTTGTTGACTGCTTTCACATTGAGGACAATGTTGATTTTAAGTGTAGGGGAGGAGATAGGTCAATGCTTAATATGTTAGTTATCCTAGTATGTTAGTTATCTTAGTCTACTTAGTTTTTAATAAAATGTTTGTGGGTATCGTTCTAGTTAAGAAAACCCTCAGGTGACATAACACCTCCTAAGTACCCCTTCAGTCTTAGGTTGAAATGGCTTACGTCACGAGCTAAGTGCCGCCGTACACCTACGAAAGTGGAATAATTCTTGCATGTTTAGATTAGTATTAACTTTAGGTTTAGTTTTTAGGAATGGTTAGGTAGTTCCTTACCTCTTAAAATTTTGGAAAATTCTATTTTAATTGTTATATACATGTTAAGTGATTGATTTGATTATGAAAGATTGATGCTTAGAATGTTAAGAATGCTTTAATCTTTGATTAAGTTTTAGCATGCATTTGATTTCTTAGAATTAAGCATAATTTAAGATTGTGATATAAGCTCGTTTATCCAATGCTTTCATGACTTATTACTTCTAGAACTTGTGTTGATTTTTTATTACAAATATGAAGGTATGTCATGGATATGTTAAGACATAAGTGTGGGGGTAGTAAGGGTAGCTACATCTTTAGGAAAGAAGTGCTTTCATGAAGGGAGGAGGAGAAGAGGTATATCTGCTTTAAAAAAAAACCCTCCATTGTTGTCACTCTTTTCTTTAACAAAAGGAGTTAGTAACCCTTGGAAAGAGGATAAGAGGCATGGAATTGAGGAAATATTGTCCCTCTTATAAAAATGAGTGTTAGTAACCTCAAAAATAAACCATGGACACTTCTGAGGTTAGTAACCTTGTCTCTTTAAAGTGAGTCGCCTTTTCTAAACCCATCCTAATCTTTGATTAATATCCATGATAGTACTTTTTCTTTGGAAATAGATGTATACACAAGCTCATAGTTAGTGATGGTCATGTGAAGAAGAGGATGGTAAGTAAATTGAACTTCTCTTATTATGTTTACTTAAGAATGATGATGCTTGTTATTGCTTGATTTTGAGATTAAGTATTCTCATTATTCTTTGCTCTCTTGACTACATGGTTAGATTATCTCTTGATATCTGTGTGCAATTGAAATTGTTTACCCTTTCTTTTGAGAAAAGTGTACTAGTTTGCTAGGGACTAGCAAAGCTTAAGTGTGGGGGAAATATGATCAGACCAAAATTATGCATCTTCTTATGGTCATTTTTCTATGCTTTTTGGGTATTTTATGCTTGATTATGCCTTATATTTGGTATATCTGTGTTTATGGGTGTTGAAGGGAAGAAAAGTGCAAAATCACCAATTTTGTGCCTTTTTGGAGTCTTTTTGGATGATTATTTACACAAATATTTTCCAAGGACAATTTGGATTAAGAATGGAGCCAATATGATTGTGATTGAAGAGCTTGAAGACTCAATTTTATCATCATAAGATTGATTTTCAAGAGTTTGGAGCAAAGGAGCAAAGTTGAATTTCAAGGCAAGAAGACATGTCAAGAGGCGTCGTAGCACTGGAGCACATGGGACGTGAGGCAAACCACATGGGGCGCCAAGCATACCGCATGGGCGCCCAGCGCTAGTCGGGCATGCCACCCAGCACCCATATGGCCGCAAGCGACCTGGGGCCTGAGGCCAACGCCCTGGGCGCACAAGCCAACGACATGGGCGCCCAGGGGGAGTCGGGGCTAGCACCCGCGCACGTGCCACCCAGCAGCCATGCGTGTCTTCACCTTAAAGTCTCTTCACTTGTTTCCAGATTTGGCGACCCTTCTGTATTTTGGCTATAACTTTTGATCCAGAACTCCAAATGAGGCAAATGAGTAGGCGTTGGAAAGCTAACTCCAAGATATACAACTTTCGTATAGTCAAAATCCAGTTTTGCCGTTATCATGGACGAAAATGCCCCTGAAGTTTCTGCAGACATGCTGGACCTAGAAAAGCCCATGAAATCAAGCCCAAATTGATATGCTTAGCCTAAATTCGGTATTTGAAGATAACCCAGACCTAGAGGACGAAATTCCACCCAATTGAAGATGGTTTAATGAGCTTAAAAGTCTATTTTGTCCTAGGTTAAATTTGCCCTAAGTCTCTAGTATAAATAGACACCTTTTCTCTTCAAAATTAGGTTAGACAATTTGGAGAACAAGAGGAGAGGCTGCCATCCAGACCTACTTTGCTAAGTTTTCTATTCCTTTTCTTTGTTATTTGTTTGGTCACTCAAATCATGAGTGGCTAATCCTTTAATTTCTCCAATGTAGAATTTAATTGATCTCTTGACTTTTATTATGGGGAGATTTTGCACTTATCTATGAAATCTTTATTGGGTATTTCTTAAATCTCTGTTTGGATTGCATGTTTACTTGTTTTGATGGATTGGAGACGTCACTTTCTTGATAAATTAAGTTTACATTAGCTAAATCAATTCTAGTGAGATGACTAGTAACTAGGTTGATTATTGGTAGTAATTGGTTGAGAATTAATCGTTCTCTCCAAGAGATTTTAAGAATCAAAAGTGATTTGTATGTGATATTCTTATTACTTTTGTGTTTGTTAATAATTACTATGCTTAATGCTTTATTCTTAATGGATCTTAAGCCATGATGGTAAAGTGATATTTTGAATAAAAGGAGTTAATCGCTGTGATATGGGTTAATTCATCTAAGGTAATTACTAGATTTAAATTAAGTCTAGGCAAACTATCCATTGTTTCCATAATCTTTTGATATCGATGATCCATATTAATTTTGTTAAGAGGGATATTAGTTCTATGTTGGAGGGTTTGTCTTCATAAATTATTTTCTTTGATAATTGTTATTTCTTGCCTTAGTTTTCTTAATTACTTTCATTGCTCTCAATCATACTTCCATCATCAAAATCCTCTTTTACTTACTTGTTTTTAAGACAATTAATCAGGAAAAGGAATTAACCATTCTCTCTGTGGATTCGACCCCTACTTACCCTAGCTACCAAGCAATAATTAGTGGGGATTTATTTTGTGATTTGCTAACGACCGATCACATCAACAGACTTTAGAAATGAAATTCCCTTTGGACAATAAACAAGGAAATTGATCAACGGCCTTTGTCTAACATCCTTCCATCCTCACCCATGATAATGCATCTTGTTTCTGCCCAAGTGCTTCTATAAGAGTCAACAGGTAGCTGCACCTCTTTCTTTGCATCTCTTAATAAGTTCACCCTTAAAGCATGATAAGAAGGGCCTTTGTAACCAAGACCAATTGATGTTATGGCATCTATCATTCCTTGGTAATGGATAGAGTTGACAACATTGATAGGGATACAGTTATCATAAAAGAATCTTGCAACAACCATATCTACTTGATGCCATCTCTCCTTAGTTTGAATTGCAGCCTTTATAGTTGGTTGAGAACCTGGACTGGTACCTTTAGGAAAATAAGATTGTATCCCTCCAACATTTTGTCTTTTCTTTGAGTTCCCACCAATGTTTAAGCTATGACTAGCACTTGCATTGGAGTTAGGCGTGTGGCTGCCATCATTAACAAATGCCTCTTCATAGTTCACTTGCTTCTCCATTTTTTGTTGATCAAGTTCTTTCAAGTTCTCTTCCATCCTATGTCGAATGTCACCAGGAATCTTCTTACATGGACCAAAATTTCCCCTCTTTCCAGCTAGATGCATTTTCATCCTGTTGATTCCCCCACCCTTCATTATTTTTTCACAAAAACAACATATTAACATCTTCTTCCCATCTTCACCCTTTGCTTCAGTCACATAAGCCCACGCTGAATCATTTCTTTAGCGAATTGATGGTGTGGAAGCCTCTGGTTCTGCTGTTGAGGTGTGTGTTGTTGAAGGTGAAGTAGAATTTGGAGTGTGTCACATGACGATTGCCTACAAAAATTGAACATAACAGATTATAGTTTTAACATAACAACCTACTCTCATTTTATCAGTAAATAGTAGCAAACTCAAAACCGAAATGCTTTAACAATGGTAAACTCAAAAAGCCTGCTTCAAAATCAACATGTGCTATGAAAATACAACAGAGTTCACAATGCTCAATGAACATCAAACAACTTCAAGGAGGGGAATGTATTAAAGAAAAAAATCAATCAACCTTAGAACTGGTAATTGATAAGAAACATTTGACATACAATATGATTTCAAAAATCATTTCACGCCTATTCTCAACAACAAAACATAGAAAATAGAAAGAATATATGTATCTTCCAACAACGACAAACAATGTTTAATTATTGATTCTAAACATGGTAAAATTAACTCACAGTTGTATGAATTTCTCAAAGTTGCCCGCTTACACAGAGAGTAGCTCAAGCAAGCTCCTTTACGATCACAAGACTCCATTAAACAATATAACAAGAACACAGTGATCAAGCAAACTACCGGGGCATATAAAGTGAAAAATAAAATAAAAAATACTACTCAAATTTCAAAATTTCCCTTCAATCAAAGAGTCCATATGAGATGTTGTCTAACCTCTAAAGACTAAACAGTCAATTTTTGAAGCAATGCAAATGGGAAAATATCAAGCAAAAGAAAATACGTATAAGGGAGTATGATTACAAGTATCTTATAAAGAGGAAGAGGAGAAAGGGATGGGAGTGAAGAGAGCTCCATGGATTTAAGAAAGGTGAGCAGGATAACTTACCAAGTGCTTCCAAGTTCCAATTTTAACGATGATGTTGAAGAAATATGCGGCAACAATGGTGGAAATTGGGGAGTGGGTGTTGAGGTGAGAAAGAAATTTAGAGAAAGTATAAAATTGAGAAGATTCCATGGAGATTTGAAGGTTTATGAATTTGGGGGCTGAGGCGGTTGAGAGAGAGCCAGAGAGGTCGACACAGAAAAGAGAGAGAATGAAAAAAATTATGGTTGTAAAATTTTAACCTTTTGAATTTATAAAAGCTGGTTTTTTCCGGTTTAGGTGGTCCGAGCCGATCCGGGTTTTTCGATTTTTGACCGGTTCCCAAAGGCACCGAGCAAGGGGGTCTTCCGGACCGGCAAGGCCTCCGGGTCTCGGTTGAACCGGTCGAGCCGGTCCGGGTTTGAAAACATTGATTTATTGTATTTATAAAAGCCGTTTTTTTCCGGTTTAGGCGGTCCGAGCTGATCCGAGTTTTACAGGTTTTGACCGGTTCCCAAAGGCACCGTAGAAGGGGGTCTTCCGGGCCGGCAAGACCCTAGGGTCCCGGTTGAACCGACCGAGCCGGTCCGAGTTTGAAAACATTGGATTTTGCGCAGGTCAGGGGTGTGTATGTGTTGAAAACCCTTCTCAGTAGCAATGACTTCTCCTATTATAATTGTTTAGATCCACCATTCAAGGAATTTCACATTAATGTCTCCCTAAACAGTAAACCCACCATTCACATAGTAAACTTTCACAAATTGATTCTTGTGTCTCCTAATGTCAACTCTCTTTTCAAAAAAAAATGTCAAACTCTCTGGTGATTCTAATTGCAATTCAAACTCTCTGACTTTAAAAATCAACATCAATTAGAATCACGTAAATTAGTAATTGATCAGTCAACTTTTGATCTTCACATATGAATGCCTAATTCGTTTCCCATTAATCTTCACACGGCTTTGACTATTTTTCCTCCATTTCTCACATAAATACCATCACCCTAGAGTGCCATCATCACATAGCACCATCTTCTAGGGTGCATGGCACTGTAGTCTTCCTAAGGCGCACAGCGCCGTTCCATCAAGGCCAAGACGCCAACTATCAAGGCGCCATTGTCCAGGGCATCGGTTCTTAAGGCCAGGGCACCAACTTCATGGAACTTTATGTAGATAAATACTTTGCTTCTTTTGACAGAGAAATTGAATGTATTCCACCTTGTTAAGTTGATACTTAGCCAAATATTTGATAAAAGAAACCTGATCATTGGCCTAAATGTTTGAATTTCAGCCAATGCCCTTAATTGAAAACTTTGCAAAGTTCATACCAACTCCATAGGGTGCAGGGCACCATAATTAGGCGCCAACCCTTACTCAACAACTATCACCCATCAGCTTCGTTATTTTCTAAAGGGCCAAACAGATCCGACTGCCCAAAAATCTTTGCTCGACTCTCACCCCTGACTTTATCTCGGAAAGATGGCTTCGCCGCCTCTCCACCTTGTGACGGCAAGGCCTCTCCGTTCTCCGCTTCAATCTCATCACCTTCTGAGATATCTATCATCCCATCCAAATCCCTACCCAAGTCCTCTTTAGTTTGGTCATCCATGATCTGGTCTTCCACGATCCCAGTTTCGCTAGTATTTGTCACCGCCTTTATCTTCTTTGTGCTTCAGACGAGAAGATCCTCCTCCTCGCCGGATCTCTCACGCTATAAATTCATCACAAAACAGTGCCGCCTGACTTTCCACGAGCTTCATCTACCCTTGGCTCTCTGTTATTTCGCCCATCAAATACTTTGGGCTTCAGCCTTTCCGTTTTGAAAATGCTTGGTTGTCACATGAGAATTTTCTTGATCGTGTAAAGGAAAGTCGGAACCTAACTAGATAAGCACATTAGATAGATTAAACAGGAGATTTCTTTAGAGAGAAAGCGCTGAGACTATAGTCGAAGAGGCTGATGAGATGTTAGTAAGGCTTTGGGGTGGGAATGAAGCAAAGAGGATGCACATGGTTAAGTGGGAGAAGGTTTGTCGGTCGAAAAGAAATGGCGTCAACCAAAGAGTTCAAATGAACTTAACCCGGATACTTATCTTCAAGTTCCTAAACCTGATTCTTTGCTTGATTCTTATTCGGCTGCAGCTGTTAACCCCCGAAACCTCTTAGTCTAACTTCCCGTCCTCTACTAATCAGTTCAAAACTACTTTATCCTAATCCGTGACTTCTTTAGATCAGCTTTCGAGATCCAACATTGGAAGCAAACAAGTGAGGGTTGCTGCTGGCATTCAATACATATACCAAATTCCCACTTTCAGGGTTACCCGAGGCAATAAAGAAAAAAAAGGCCCCTACGCTACATTTACTGTAAGAGCAGATCCTTTTAATAGACGACGGGGATGAGCTTTCATCGGACCAGGCTCGAGAGACGGAGTCCAGTATGAAATTAAAGACACAAGGAGATGTAGCTACTTCTTCTCGCCTAAAGGCGGTTTACTTTTGCTTTGCCCCTCAAAGCCTATATTATTAGCTAGTTGTTGTTGTTCTCAAGGAACCTTCACCCGAATCCCTTCAAAGAGTTGAAAGCGGGCATAGAAGACTAGACTCAACATTTGTTGAATTAGGATGATTAGGTCATTACCCAAGCCATTAAGTAGGAATCGAACTTTTCTCATGATGAAGATTCCTCGGATGAGACTCTTATTGATTCTACTAACTCCGCTATGAAGAGTTAATTTGCTTTCCCTATTTTACCGGCTTCCTTCATTGGCTATGAAGGAGAAAGCAGGGTCCTTACCTTTTACGTACACTTGGAAGGATCGAAACAATGCTCTTTTCAATCACATACCTTCCAATTTGATACAAATTAAAAAGGCAGCTTCACAAATGTGTATCAATTACCATCTAACTTTTCCCTCCAAAGTTGTCAATAAACAGGTTGCTCTCATCTTGTGGTTACCTCCTACCCCACCTTCCTACAAACTAAACACTGATGGGGCTGCACTAAACAATCCTGGATGGGCTGGTTGTGGGGGAATTATTCGAAATTCCCAAAGACAATTTATTACTGCTTTTTCAATTTCATGTGGTTACTGCTCTAATAATGTTGCTGAAATGCAGGCTATACATCATGGTCTTATCTTAGCAAAGCTTTCTAATATACAAGTGTTAGAAATTGAAACTGGCTCTTCTCTTGTGTTCTTGTCTATGAAAAGGAGGCAGATATGCAATCCGCTGTTGCATCCACTTCTCATTGAGTGTCTGAGGCTGGCGGCCTCTTTCTGTAATATAAATTTAACGCTATGCTACAGGGAAGCGAATAGAGTGGCAGACATTTTGGCCCGGACAGTGGCGGAAAACAGAGGTCTACACCAGATATACACAACTCTACCCTCTGATCTTATGGACGTATATAACCAGGATCTTAACTTTCATGCCACTCATAAACTTGTGAGCTCTACTATAAGAGCTACACATTCTTTTGTTATATAAATCTACACCATAGGCTTGTGCGCTCCATCACAGGAGTTGCACATTCTTTTGTTTATGTAAATATCCAAAGTGTACTACTTCCCTGTTCTAAACTATGTATGTTTTCTATCTAATGTAAATATATTGTTTCCTGTGAAAAAAATAAAATAAAATCTTAAGTCGTTGGTGATCAATCTTTACATTTCCATTATTAAATGAATTAATTACGGGCTTATGGTGGTTTGGGATTTGGGCTTTGGATATAGGCTTTTCCATATCCAATTTCCACAATGGTAAATTTAATTAAATTTAAGATTTCTGACGTAGAACATGAAGCTACATATTGGTTGGAGAAGAGGGAGCCAACCAAATTGGAGAAAGGAGCAAAGAAAGTCTTTAAGCCCAAACAGTGAATTTTAGTTTTATTTATTCTTACTGCTTTAAATAATTCCCTAGTTTAATTAGTATGGTGTTTAATAATTATTTCCTAGGTTAATTAGGATGGAGTCTTTTATTTTCCTCCTACGTTAACTTGGGTTTAGGTATTTAGTTTGCCTCTATATAAACATCTTTTATTTCAAAAATTAAACAACTCTTAAATTATATTTTTCTAAATAAATCCGAAAGTTGAGCTCGTTTGGCATCGTTTTTGTTTCCTGTTCTCTGTTGTCAATTTCCAGTTTTTGGAAACAGAACAGTGAAAACATGTTTGACAGACTGTTTCGTTTTAAAAAATTTTGGAAACAGAAGCAAGTGTCTTGGAAAAACGTGGAAGCAAGAATTTTTTGTTTTCATGTTTTTCCAAAACACTTCCAAAACATAGAAACACAATGATGAATAGTAACTCACATGATTTTTAACCATTTTTTCTTTTACTTTTTTATTTAAAAACATACAACCAAATTGTATATCCAAACATGTTTTTGTTTTAAAAAATTGACAGCACAACAAAAATAAAACGAAAACGAAACAAAAACAAAAAACTGAAAAACGAAAACGATAACGACCCCTTTTTATTGTGCAAAAGGATCTTGTTTTCTTTGCATCTCAAGATTAAATCACGATCGTCCATTTAATTGTATAACCACAATTACTTATTTTCGCTGGAAATTTAGGTATAAACATCTCAAAATTTAAATTTGCAATTGGAACCAGAGTTGCGGCCTAACTGTTTGTTATAATTCCTCTTATCATAAATTTTGATTTCTTGGAACTTTTCCCGTTTACTCCAAGGGGTTCAGAGCAGGCCTGTGGGTAATTATCTGTTCTTTATTGGAGAAATCGTGGTACTTTTTTGGAGCAGCGATCTTCTTCTTCGGTTAATATGACTATTAACAGTGAAAGTAGAGTAAAACAGAACCAGAGCAAAGTGGAGCTACTCCTTCTATTACTTTATGCAATTGGGTTCTACACCTTCGTCATCCGTCGCTCTCTTCACCTTGCTCGCGGTACTTCCTTGTCTCTGTTTTTTTTTTCAATGTTAACATGCACTTTAGTATTCTGCAAATTTCAACTGCTCTTGCTTGCGCAGATCATGTCTCCAAACTCTACGGTTTGGGTGGCGGATGGCTTTTCCCTCCTCGTCTCAATGTATGTATTATTTACTACCATTAATTAATGTTCTGTTCATGAATTAGGCCTTCCTTTTATATAATACTGGTACTGATTCCCATTGACTGTTTCAATAATCAGACCCAAAGCTTACATTCTTCTTCTTTGTAGGATGTCTCTGATCCCCAATGGAGAACTTTACGAGCAAATTTACCCATTCTTACCCTCGTCTTCGGAGCTTTCACAATGCTCGCTACTATCTCACGACACTCTTTCCATCTCAGAGCCAGAGGGATGTCAATTTTATGGCTTTTCCTTTCTCTCATTTATCTAACATATCTTCATGGAGCTTGGTCAGTTTCATTTTATTTTACTTGTTAGAAAAACTTGTTTTTCTTCTTTGTTGCTTCCTTTTATTGTCAAAATCTTTGTTCCCTATCTTTTTGCAGCATCATCTTTATCATTTCAATTGCTACAGCAAACTTCCTCCTAGTAAAGGTTCATTTCCTCCAACTATTTCACTTTAGATTCAGTTTTCCTCTCCAATTTCAAGTTTGTTTTTGCATTTTCCTCTTATTATTGTTGCCTGCAAATCTAATTTAAAGCTAATTACTAGATTTCTGTTTCCGCAGACATTTGCAAAGGCAAAGTACTTCCCGCTTGTACTTTGGATTTTCAACCTCTTCTTTCTTATTTTCAACCGTGTTTATGAAGGGTACTCATTCTCCAATTTTGGGTGAGTAGTCTAACCTACATGAGTTTTAGTTGGTTGATAATATATGTGTGCATAGCATGGTATGCTAATCTTGCTTACCATAATTGACCCTTTTTCTTCCTCGCAGGCAACGCTGGGCATATTTGGACAATTTTCGGGGCACATTTAGATGGCACATTTGCTTTAACTTTGGTACTTCCTTTCATTTACAACTTATTTTTTTTGTTCAAGATTTACAACTTATTGAGATTGAAATTCAGTGAATATAATGTATTTTTGGTGATGAAAAAACTTACCTATTTAATCCATAAAGAATTGATACAATATTTCTGTTTGTAAGAGCTTGGAGCTTTAGTTGATTAGCATACTTACATTGTGACCCAATAGAAGCATCATATTAGTTTTTTTTTTTTGTTTCTCTTCATTAACTTTTTCCTTCCCTTATAAACAAATTACTCACTTTCTTTTTGATGAGTTAACTAAATGGTGTATAGGTGAAGATGGACATTAGTTTAGGGAGGCATTGTGCCTGGCATGGTCCATGTCTTGCATGCAACTATTGCTATTGGCTTGAACATATGTACTTTGGGTGGATCAATAGTATTAACTCATAAGTTCTGTTTCATAACTTGGGTATAAAATACCATGGACTGCTTGGCTCAGCATTCGCTATAATCTAAGGCCTCATGGATATATGCCTTTGGTGTTTGAGTCTCATCTCTGAAGAACGAACAGTTAAAATGAGCCTTCTTGGTGAATACTGTGTTTTTTTAAAACAAGGGTCAACTTGAAAATACATAAGTATGAAAAGGCGATTTACACATCAGTAGTCTGTCCTGATTCCAGTAATGAGATTGCTGAGTAAATGATCACTATGTATAACAGAATTGTTTAAGGTCTCTAGAGGGATGTTCTTCCTTCTTAAATCAAAGAATGATGTTCATTCCCTTAAGTAACTTCCTGAATCTTAATGCAACATCTTAAATACAACATATGGTACATTTAACAAGTATTTATTTATTTTTATTTGTTTGAAAGTTGTTTTGCGCATGATAAGCTTTGGCTACGATTACCATTGGGCACATGAAGACTCTCGTTTTGATCAAGAGGTAGTTTCCTCTCTTTCTGTCCTCTTCCTTAACATTCCCCTTCCCTTCTGCTAAACTTCCTTCTTCTCTGCAGAGTATCATTGGAATTTTCTTGTATATGTACTATGCATGTTTCTTGCTTTCTGTCTAATTAATATCAATTCAACTAAGTGGTGGTTAACCTATCTGTTAGGCAAGGGTGTAGGAATCGCAGCTCTGTCCTTCAGAATCTGTCTGTCTTGTTCAACGAAATCAGTCATTCTTTACTTCCCTTCTGCATTTCTGGTGCATCCTTTAATTAAGAACAGCATCCTTGTGTCTTTTCATTTGCAAATAAGTTAATCTACTGTCAGTGCTCTAGTTTCAAGAGTATATTGTTTACATGTCTCACCATACTTCACAAACTTGACCGAATGAGCAACATTCCCAATAATATTAAGATACCTACCATTACGGATCTATCCTTAAAAGGAACTTTCTATGTTTCCATTTTTCTTGGAAACTTTTTTGATGAATAGGTTTTTAAATGGCTTGTTGGCTTGAGAGTTTTTCTATACACATGTGTCAACTTATGTCTAAATATACATGCTCTTAGTTAAGTTCATCTTTTGCTAATTGCAGAAGCATATACAAAGATGCCGTGTTTGTAAATCAGGAAAAGTTTGTTATCAAATTTTACAGGTTAGTAGTTACTAATTAAATTGAAGTCCATCTTCTTGTTGATATTGCCTGAAAGTGTTTACTTTATTTTCTCATAAATATATGTATTGTGCAGGAGAGAAATGTTACCAACGATTTCACCTTTACCACATACCTTTGTTATCTGGTGTATGCACCCCTTTACATTGCAGGGCCAATCATAAGTTTTAATGCATTCGCCTCCCAGGTTTGTCACTTTTATGAGGATACAATTTCTTCTCTTTCTCTCTCTCTCTACACAGGATCATCCATGCTCATGAAGGATGAGAGTGTAGGACTTTAGATAACTTTTATAGTTAAAAGGTGGAACAACAACCTGTTATTTTACCATATGATGATGGAAAATGATTTGTAAGTTAGTTTATACACAAGCTGGACATACAATTAAGTAGTTATATTTCCTGGCTATTTAACTGAATGTCGTAGGTAGTGGATATGGTTGAATGCATTCTTGAAGTTTGCGTGTGAAAATACAAACTTTTAGTTATTCCTGCTGTTAGCTAGTTTCTTGTTCCTAAATGCACAAAAGAAAATTAAATTCATGCATACTTACCCCTTTCCATGTGAAACGTCTCCTGCTCTGTTTAATTTACTAAACTGCACTGTGCAACTTCTCCTAGTTTCCTTTTTGGGTATTTGAATTTTGAAGAAGGATTTGGATTTCAAACTCGACATAAATTGGGTCATAGAACTCTTAGAACATGCTTTAATAATTGTTTCCAAATTCATTTGTTTTATTTTTATTTTGGAATGGAATTGAAATACCTAAACTATGTGAATCATCTTATGTCTTTCTCAAATATATAGGCTTGTTAAATCTTCATTATTTTTTTACATAATACTTGCATTCATCCCTCACGATTTATAGAACAGCCCATATCCAAATTCAGTCTCAAATCCAAATGTAGCACTGGTACCTTTTATTCTTATTGTACGTGTAGTTCTTACAACTTTTCCTCATTTAGGGTAACATATTGTTGTATGTATATATCCAGGCAAACATACTTCTTTTCTTAATTGACATGTGCAAATTTTTATTAGGCTCATTGGCTACTATTTTTGCAGTTAGATGCGCCCCAAAATAATTACTCAATTAAAGAGGTGACTTGGTACGCGCTACGTTGGGTATTTGGTCTGTCTCTTATGGAACTAATGACTCATCTGTTATATTATAATGCCTTTGCTGTCAGGTGTGTCTCTTGAAACCCTAAGTTCAAGCTTACTAGTTTAGAAAATCTATTAGGCTCAGTCATATTATACGGTAACTTGATTTTTTGGTGATGACCAGTGGTTCATGGAAATTGCTGTCTACTATGGACATATTCATCGTCGGATATGGGGTAAGGAGTTATAAGTCTCATTAAACAGGATTTTTTTTTATATGATATAAAATGAGGATTTTGCACATTAATTCTATGACTGCTTACATATTCATGATTTAAGAAAGGACAGAACCTTCAGCTCTGGTATGACTGTAAACAGAACTAATCCAGCCCTTGCATACTTTCCTTAAAACCAAAAGAAGGCCAGAATAAAAATTGCATTAAGAGTATTGGCTGGGAAGGAGGCACTGCGGGAGGGGGGAAGGAACCTTTATTTTAGAATGGAGATTGACAGCATTTCGAAAGATAGCCTATCAAGGGAATCAAATATTATTCTTTCTAAACCATTGCCTTATTATCAATCTGTATAATTGGAAATAGCTCATATAGAGTGGACAGATATCTTGACTACACAATTATGTGGAAGCACCCATTGTTTAAGGGGAAAAAGATTCATCGTCAAAATCAACATTGAAAAGCAATGTATGGTTGAAAACAAGGATATTATTGAATCTAGCAAACAGCATCCTTAGATGTTGTTAAGAAAACTAAGCCCTATGCCCCTACATATAAAGAGAAAATAAGCAACTAATTTGCCATTCATCCAATGAATCCTTTTCTACTTTTTTGCAATAAAGTAGCATCCATCACTAGTTTTATGATATAAAATCTTGAATAACTCGGATGCGATATTGTTTTCAGTTTCAATATATCTTGTTGGCAGCTTTTTTTTTTTTTTTTTTTTTTTTTTTTTTTTAATGTTAATGGCATCAAGCACTAAAATTAAGTCTAATACTGTTTTACATGTTGCTACAGGTCATAAACTTTATGTGGTTAAAGTTTTTCCTTATCTGGCGCTATTTTCGGTTTTGGTCACTGGTAAGTTTACTTAAAGGAGGTTGATTTTTTTAGTATGTATGTTCCCTTTACACCCAGCCTTGTTTGATTACCTTCCTAGATGGTGTAGTAGTCATTGGATTACACCAGTCCATCATTCAAAAAAGAACTTGCCAACATTTTTAGCATTGGTATCTTTTACTTGTATGAAGAAATCTTTTTACACGTTTACAATTGCAGATAGCCGGTATTGAGGCCCCCGAAAACATGCCAAAGTGTGTCAATAATTGCCACAACTTAGAAAGTTTTTGGAAAAGTTGGCATGCATCCTTCAACAAGTGGATTGTGAGGTTTTCATCGATACTTTCTCATTGGTTCTTTTTCTGCATTTTTATATCTGACATGCTACTCACAAGGTGATAACACTTTTAGGTACATGTATATTCTTCTTGGTGGATCTCAGAGAAAGCTACTCAACATATGGGTTATATTCACATTTGTTGCCATATGGCATGACCTGGAGTGGTATCATCAGCTTTTGGTTGCTCTTTTCTTTGCTCTGGTTTATGAACAAGTAGCATATTCCTTATCCAACTCTTATTGCCTTTGGCCACAGGAAACTTCTTTCATGGGCATGGCTAATATGTATATTATTTGTTCCTGAACTGTTGGTGAAATCAGCAGCAAATGCATTTGAGGTTAACTCTATTTTTCTGCCCATTATTGTTTTGGCATGATTGATATGACTTTGATGAAGATTCTGGCACGTTTTAGTTACTTGGTTATCCTTAAGGCACCTGGCTTGTAACAGGGTCTGGCAATTAATTTTTCCTGCTAAAGGTTGACCTCTCATCATGCATGCAAATGAAAAGGAGATTGTATGAACAGATGATTTTATCTATTTAAATTTGGCTATTGTGACCAATACAGTTAAGACTTCCCATTTATTGTCAAAATACGGTTTAACCTGAAGTTGACCTCCCCTGGATAACTTTCAGAGGTCATAGTGATACAGGTCTAACACTATTTGATTGTGTCAGCATTGCATGTATTTCTGTTGGCATATTGTTTAATTTGGTCAGCACAAAGCAACATTCCTTAGCAAAACTTTTCTGGATACCCATGGTAATATCATGGAAAGTGCACGGATGAACTTTATCATCCCTCATATGCTTGCACATAATGCATGTAAATTTGTTACACAAGGTTAATGGCATAATGTGGTTATGAGATATTGAACTGGCACAAGATGGTTTGTTGTGCTGTTATTGATGGTATAAAATAAGGTAACAAATTTATTCATCTTCTTTTATGGCATGCTTGATTATTATCTTAGTTGAATTTTCCAATGTAATTTGTTGTCAGGCTGAGGGAGGAATTATTTTTCGTGAACTTAGTGCGGTTGCTGGCGCTTTCACAATCACTTTTCTCCTGGTCAGTGTTAATGTGCATAGAAAACCTAATATTGTGACTTCTAGTTTACTCCACATATTTTCCATGCAAGCATTTGACCTACACACGATATTTGCATAGCAAGAGGGATTTTTTCAGATAAAAGAAATTATTGTAGTTTGCTTGCCTTTGTCTTCTCTGCAATGCACCTTTTCTTGAATGCCTGAACCATGAATGTACTCACAAAGCGAAGTCGGTTTGAAAATATTACTGGTTAAATTGATATCATGAATTTGTTGGATAACAAATAATTTTTGACTATTATCTAGGGTCCGTTTTGTTTTGTTTTGTTTTTGCTGCTTACTTTTTGTTATTTTCTTTCTGAAATTGCTATACAGCAAAAGCAGGAAAAGCAACACAACTTATTTGAAAAGGGATAGATAATTGAAATGTAAACAACAATTAGAACATAATTGGCAATATAAAAATAGAGTTATGCATTTTTTTAAATTTAGAACTGCTGTTTCAAAAAGAAAAAGCTTTTGTATCCAAAGACAATTACGGCTTGATTGCTTCCAAAAGAAAAACATAAACAGCAAAAATGCATAGAAACAAAGCCTACTCAGTGGAAAGTAATCCAAAACTATGAAGCTGATGTCGTTTCAGAATAGCAGTTCAACATAACTAGATGTTTCATACAAGAAATGGACTTTATGTTTGCTATTTTTTGCTAACCTTGTTGGCTTTATGCAGGGTGCTAACCTTGTTGGCTTTATGCAGGGTGCTAACCTTGTTGGCTATGTTATTGGTCCGTCCAACTTTTATTGGTTAATTTCTCAATTCCTCAGCAAAGAAGGTATGGGACTATAATATACCCTTCACCCTGATAAAGCTCTTAGCCGTTTACTGCATTGCTGCATACTAATGCAATACTTTTTTTCTTTCAGGACTGCCTGTCTTGGGGTTTATGCTTTTTACATTTTACGTGGGAACCAAGGTAATAAGCATCAAGCACCTTCAATTGTCTTTTAAATGCCAGTTATCGTAATGAGCTTTTAACATCTCGAAAGCCTTTGGCAAGGACCAATTTTATAAACCTAATAAAACTCATTACCTTGTGCAGCTTATGTTTCATATCTCTGAGGCCAAGCAAAGGATGCAATGAAGTTGAGTTATAGTCTGCATGATGAATCCGGATTTGGACCTTTGATGCAGTGGGATTCTCAGCTCCAATTGTGGCTTTTTATTAAATACCATACTAACTGTAAACGTGGAAGGTACGAGGAAGAATTGCGGGAGAGAGTTTTTGATCATTTTAACTGATCACTTGCGCCTAGGAATAGGATGTTGTAAAATGTTTGTCTACTGCATTAAATTCAATTTCTCATGAGAATGGACACATAAATCGAAAGGTGAGATAATACTTGTCATTGTATACTGAGGCTGCTGAATCTTCAATTATAATATGCAACAACAGTTGCAGTTTCATCAGTATTCTTTGCAAGAACAGAGTCCACCCTTTTAAGTGATCGCATGGAATGAATCTCCCGAGCAATTGTTTCACCATCGAATGATATTTTACAAACTACGCTAACGCATGAGCCATAGGGCGTTGTCATCGTTGGCTATTTCACTTCCAAATAGCGAGTTAATTGAGCCTCTTTTTCTTTCTGTTGGCCTGGATTACTTTCCTCGTTGTAAGGTTAGGAGTGAGTAAAACAATTAGATTCCATAAGTTTGAGGAAAGTCTATTATCAATCACCCACCACACCTGCCTAACCTCAAACTTCTCCAATGATAAACAATTTGCAAATAAAAGACAAAGTTGGTTCTTTTCTCATTATAAAATAAAACCTCTCAAATGTCAGTTCAAATACAAAGACAGAGTTGCTAACACTGATTTGAGTTTTAACAGCTATCAAAGTCTTCATAGTTTAGATTAAGTCATTCTACCACCAACAAACGTCTCACTGCAACTCCTAAGCTCAAGCTCTTGAAAGAAAAAAAAAATGTACAAAACTGGCATATGAACCACTTGAATTGTTCAGTCCTCCAGGAAAAACTGCAAACACAGTTGTCAAGAACACTAGATCAGCAAGAAGATACTAGCGATGGCGATGGTTTGAAATTGTTAAAACATGAATTTCAACTTTCACTCCCTATCTTTTTTCAAGTTATACATCAGAAAGGTTAGGTTCCAAATTTGAACATTCTCTCAACTATCCAGAAATTCAAGAAAGAGATGACTCATCAAATAATGCATGAAACTACTAATCTCAAATATCCAAAAAAAAAACACTAATTATAAACTTAGCTATTAGTTTGGGTTAGTCTAGAATGAATATCCAGATATGCTTTTGCAGAAATCAAATGATCAGCTAAGCAAGGGTTTAAACCCCTACCTCCTCGGTGAACTTTTTAAGGTTTGGCCATTAGGCTCTTTTTGTTTTCATTATTCTTGACACTTAAAAAGTCAGTCATGGACTTTGCAGTCATTTAAATAGAAGATCAAACTCAGAGCTTCCGATGGACTTGGTAGAGTGCTGACTCTTCCAATGAACATGTTCAAACTTTGGCAATCTCAAGTACCAAACTGTAAAGAAAAAATTTATGAAAAAATAAGATAGCCTAACCTGATCAATGCAGTTGCCCATCCACCAACCAACTACTTCTTTTTCTTTCCCCCACCAGCCTTCGCCTTTTTGTTAGCAGTTCCTTTAGGGGTGTTCTCTGGTTTTTCCTGTCATGGTGATGCAGAAACGTTTACATAAAGCATAATCAGTGCACAAGCTCCAGAATTAGGATGCAATTGTAAAAGAGAGAGCTTTTTTTGGAGGCAAAGTACAAAATAAACTACAAATGCTCAAAGGATTTTGCCAACATGTATTTATAAGAAATGGGAAACAATATAATAATCATTATAAGTCCACGCTTGAAAATAATAATATAACATAGAATCCACACTCAGCTTTGTTACACTAATCAATCACTCTGAAACCGCTTATGAGATTAATGGGGAAAGGATTGATTCGATAGCAGCTTCGCTATCCTAAAAATATATAGAGCTCTTAAGTCTATAATTTGTTAAGATTTTTAATCAAACAGCCAAAAAAAGAAGGTACCAGAGGATTCTTGTATTGGGTTTGGTTTCCTATCACTAATACTAGTAAAATATTCACATGATGCCAAGAACGACAGTAATAGCACCAAATTCACTTTCTCCAGAATGTATGAGAATCTGATGTTCAATAAATAAGATAAGCACAGATTTGTGCTAAGGTTATCACCATGGTTTTCAGCTTCATGTGCCAAAGCAGACACCTCTAGAAAAGGTAGTTGAGTGCTTGATATCCCGCCCTGGTGTTGGCATGCTGCCAAAACCAATGGGCCTGGAAGAATTATAACCTTGTGGAGAGAATATCTTAGACTTGAGCATTGGTTTTGGAAATTGAAGCATGCATTTGGTTCCCTGTCAACCAGTTCACTAAGAAATTATGGCAGCCAATAAGTCTATACTAAATTAGAGCAGGTATCAGAGGATGTATTAAATTTCCTTCTTTTCTATTTCTCAAAACTATTAAAAAAAAACAAAAAAAAAACCACCAATCCTTCAATCCTTCAATTTCAACCCTATTTATCATAATGATAACTTACAAATGGCTAACTCCACATGTGACGAAGTTTTGCAAGGTCAACATAGCATAATGCAAGTAAACCGCTAAACATCTAATGGACCAAAAGAAAAAGGAAAAAGAAGTAAAGCAATTAAAAGAAAACAAATATAGATGATATATGCAATGCAACACGAGCCATGCAATTTCATTAGAATCAGTGAACGGAAAAGAAGACAGCAACAAATATAAAGTAGGTTACTTAAAATGCTACGTAGAGTCATACCTTCCGTTTAATTGGGATAGATGTGTTACCAACTGGCTTAAAAAATGATTCTAATCTGTAAGAGAAAAAGGGATATAAGAAATAACAAGCAATAGCAGAGAAATTTGTAGCCTCATTTCATGTAACTAACATTACTTACCGGCCCTGTGATGACTTGTTCTTCGCTGCTTTAATTTTTTCAATTGCCTAATAGATATATAAGAAATAATGATAAATAATAGTTAATTTTTTTATTCATTCAACAAAAAAGTGTTGTAAGCAGTTCAGATAATGAAGGACACACCTTGGTCACTCTGTCACTGTTGAAGCCATTTTCATTCACCAGAAAGGCAATCAACCCCTAGAAAATCAACAAAAGGTTGCACTAGTAAATTGCCAAAGAGCTACACGGCAATTAAAATAACATACATCTTTAGGATAGGAACTGCATACTTCGTCATCTGGAGCACTCCACTTTACATCAAGTTGCTCATCGTCAGTGCAGACTAATGGTTCTTTAAAAAGCCGCCGAGCCTCTTGGTATGGCCAATCATCGGGTATTGAGTACCTGAACAAGAAAAATTATCTTAATACTAAAATGGAACAAATTACTTGTCTATTGCATTGAAGAGCTTAAATACAGTCTTAAAGGCCGCCATTAGTTGAGAATGTTAAAGTTTTTTACTGAAAATGTTTGAACTCACATGAGTAACTGTTTGGTGGTGGGCAACAACTACAGCAAGAAGACTTCAGGGAAAAAATAAGAAGAAGAACAGCCAGCAAAGCAAACTAACAAATCATGGAATGCTTAACATATTAAGAAGTTTATCAAAATTGGTACATTCTTTGGCGCTCAATAAAAATTAGTAAATGGTTTCTCCAAAAATTGATATTTAACTATTGAAATCACAAGAACTCTCAGGGCGATAATTCATTAGAATGAATAATTCAGCATACATACATAGAAACATAATAAGTCAGACCTCTCTTTGTTTATGTTCTGAAGTATCTCCTCTATAGAGCCATGTTGACGAATTAGCTTCAAAGCAGTCTGTCCCCCAATACCTGCGGCATAGGTTAACGATCACATCACATACCAAGTACACAAACCAACTTTTAAGTGAATGAATGAGGTAACATAGAGGTCAGATACTCCAAAAGAAAATCCTTGAATACCTCGAATGCTTTCACAATAGTCACATCCAGAGAGAATGCACAAGTCAATGAACTGATCCATAGTAAGATTCAGCTCCTCCAAAACCTAACACATAACCCCTATCAGAACAGCAAAGTCAACACCAAAAAATTATAGCAGCATGTAATGCTCAAAGCACCTTTGCAACTTCAAACTCCATCACTGGAACTTTTCTTGAGCTAGGGTCCATTAAATGGCGAAGAAATCTAGGAGCTCCAAAGGTTAAAGAGTCCATGTCCTCGGAAGCCACAGCATAAACCTGAAGCCAATGGATGTTTAATTTTAACCAAGCATTATTCAGAGACTTATATGAAGACACCATTTAAACTCTTAAAGCCATATAGACTACTAGGTCAACAAAATTTTAGGAGAAAAAAAGAAGTTTGATACTGAAAATTAAAATAAGCACTTCTTCAAATGGTACTGGAAGCAAATTTAAACTATATCAATATCATAAAGGCACATCAGGTTAATCCATTTGCACTTTCAGGGCTAATAAACCTAGATAAAGAAGTTATAATGATGAACCAGATACTTGCCTTGTCGGATTTGCAAAGTGCAGCACATTGCGCCTCTGCTTCAGAAGGAGCCTATGGAAACAAAATTTGTGTCCCGGATTTAGGTTGTAACTGCACCAGAAAATAAAAACCTCACACTCAAATAATGGAAACTCACCTCGATCACAGGCACCCCCATAAGTCTTAAAAGCCGTTTACAGTCTTCATTGTGCTGCTTTGTCACCTGAAAATACAGAAAGCAAATTGACTTTTCTATTTCTTCCATGATTATAAATCCAGAAACTAGCGCTAACTGAAAAAGTGAGCTCAGCGCTCTCATATCTGATATTTGGAGCACAAGGATGAGAAAAAAAAAACCTTCACAGTTCGCTTGCTGAATTTTTCAATGTCCTCCTTATTGCCAGCCTAACATTACATATTAGAGCAGCTTGATGTTATTGCAGCAATGAAACAAGTTAAGGAAACTTTATTAAGCACTCTGTTACAACAGAAGGAAAGTACCTCCATCGCCTGCTGCAAATCCTCAGTAGCATCTACCCTCTTTGAGTAACTAAATGACAGATTTTGTACAAAAATTATTACGTAGCAACATAGACTTATAAAATACCAATGGTGCTGAAGGGAACAAGAAATAAGAAAGCTGTACGGATTGTATGAAAATACCGTTTTGCAAGCTCTTGTTTCTTCAAATCCGGTGGCTGCCCGTCAAAAACATAGCTGAAAGGAAATGACCCAAGCATTAGAAGCTAAAAGGCATCCTGGAAGGCATGCCATATAGGCAGCAAAGGACACATCATGTTTGACAATTAAAAACTAACTTCGTTCTGAAGAAATTGAAAGAGAAAAGGGTAAGTGAAATGCATTACACAGGTTTGATTCCAGCTTCAAGAAGCCGAATTGTACGGTTAAACATGCCTTGCAGATGACTGAGGATAAAAGCAGTGTAACCCATGTCAACAATTTGTGAACTAAACAAATCTATAAATAAGAGTTCGTAGGTAATTGCAAAAGGAAAGCAATAAAGTAGAGAATAAAGATAATGTTAAGAGTTTTCTCTAAAAAAAAGCTAATGTTAAGAGAAATAAAGGTGATTAAATAAAGATTAGTGAGAAAATATAGAAAGCAAAGAAACCTGGTTACTTCACCAGCCTCATTGGTGAGCATTTCAGTCCCACTACGACCCACCACAATCTGCATTCATCCCATTAACAAAAGAGACCATTTTTACAATTATTAGCTAGTCTCAGGTTTAGCCCCCAAATAGATATGATAACATATACATATAGTTAAAGCCTTTTCATTTAATTAAGGGAAAAATAGGGCAAGGGATGGGTATACAGACGAGAAACTGGTAAATGCTCATGCTGGCGTCGATGGCAATCTTCCGACCAAAATAGCTCTCGAATTTCTGTTCCTTCATGACCTTTGGTGCATTGTCTGCTAGTAGCTTCGTTAAACCCTAATCATCAAAATAAAACCCAGAAACATCAATATCTAAATATATCTAATAATAAAAGAAAACCCCAATTTTCCTTTAATGTTTTTCAAGTAATGCTTAAATCAAACTCACCTTAATACCCATTTTTGGCTAAGGAAGGAGGAAAGAGCAAGAGCAGCAGCAGCAGCAGCAGCGCAAGGATATAGGATTTTAGCTTATAGCCTAATAAAAACCTGTTTACTATTTATTCTTTTAATAATACTTTATGGGTGAGAATGTAAATGTTTTCCCGCCAAATTATCGTCGCTCTGGAATTACAACAAACAATTAGTCTACAAAAGAGAAACAGAATCCAAACATAATCCGTAATCAAACATCGGAGTAAGTACCTTCGAGGCACAAGCAAACAGAAGCTTCAGTTTCGTTTTGGGACTTCGACTTTGGTAGGGTTGGGTCCTTCTGATTGGGCCCTTTTTCGGTTGGGCGGAACTTGACAGTTCAGTTCGAGAATCCCACAGTGAATAATTGTTAGCATATCCAAAATGGACTCTTGACTTTAGACATTCACGGAATGATTCGTAAAAAGGGCCCAATCACAATGGGCTCCAATTTGGGTTACGGATAATGCAATTTTCTATATAATCTATCTATATCTATACTATAATATCTATTCTATTTATATCTATATATATCTATATCTATACTATAATATCTATTCTATTTATATCTATATATCTATATCTATCTATAAACTATATATAAAAGTACGAGTTTTGTGAAACTTTTGAATCGATTATAATATCCTCATTTATTTTAACTAGTTTTAGCTTTCACTGTGTTTAAATAAAATATTCATATGAAATTATGATAACCTCACTATTAAATTATGATGATTACACTATTTTTTATGATCCTATTATGAAATTTTGATAACCTTCCTATGAAATTTTAATAACGATATTATAGAATTTCAAGAACCTTTTTCTAAATTTTTTTTAACCTTCTTATGAAATTTTGTTAACCGTCCTAAGGAATTTTGAAGACCTCAATTTGTCCCAATGAAATTTTAATAACCAACACTATGAGATGTTGATAACCTCCATATGATATATTGATAACCACGTTATGAAAATTTAAAAACCTCCATATGAATTGTGTTAGTAATCACACACTCTGAAATTTTGATTATCACACTATGAAATTTTGATAAATCTTCCTATAAAATTTTGATAACTTTCTTATGAAATCTTGATAACTACAAATTTTGATAACCTCCCTATGATTTTTGATAATCTCATTATGAAATTTTGTTAATCACCCTATGAAATTTTGATCTACATACTATGAAATTTTGATAACCCTCTTATGACATTTTGAAAACTAAACTATGAAATTTTGATAACCTTCATATGAAATTTTGATATCCTCCTTGAAATTTTGATTACTCCATAATAAAAGTTTAATAACCTTCCTAATTTGGTAACCATACTATGAAATTTTGATAACCTCCCCAGAAATACCACTATGAAATTTTTGTAATCACATTTTGAAAATTTGATAACCTCTTTATGAAATTTTGATAACCTTTTTATAAAATTTTGTTGACCCCTCTATGAATTTCTGATAATCACATTATGTAATTTTGATAACCTCGCTTTGAAATTTTGATAACAACACTATGAAATTTTGATCATCTTTCTATAAATTTTGATAATCCGATCTCTATGAAATTTCGATAATCACTCTATGAGATTTGATAACCTTCTATCAAATTTTGGTACTCCTTATGAAAATGAGACTTTTATAACCTTCATATGAAATTTTGATAATCACACTATAAAATTTTGATAACCTCCCCATGAAATATTTGTAACCTCCTGATGAAATTTTGTTAACCATACTATGAAATTTTTAGTACCTCGCTATGACATTTTGATAACCTTTCTATAAAATTGTGATAATTAACCACCCTATGAAATTTCAATAACCAACCTAAGAAATTTTAATAACATGATCCTAAGAAATTTTGGTAACCACTGTATGAAATTTTGATAACTTCCATATGAGAATTTGGTAACCACACTATTGAATTTTGATAACCTCCTCATGAAATCATAATAACCATCTTATGAAATTTTGATAACCACATAGAGATAAAAAATCAAAATCATAATATCACCCACTCTTCTAACACAACAATTTCCAATTGAACAAAATGAATGCGGGAAAACATTATATAATGAAGAGATGGAGCTTCACTAACAATAGTATTGTACGTGTTAGTGTTAGTGCTAGTTTAATCTTTTTATTGACATTTGAAAATTGAAATTAAAAGTAAAATATTAAATTCAAAAAATAATAGTAAAGGAAATTTACATGTTCATCAACTAAAATCAATTTGACAAACTTATAATTCGGTCTAAATTGAAATTTTTAATTAATTTTTAAATAATTAATAATGGATTCATTTATAATTAAAAAACTAATGAAATAATTAAAATATTATTTAGTAATGGCAATTTAGAAATATATATTTTAAAAAAGGTATAATCAGAAATATATTTTAAAAAAAGGGGTACAATAAGAAAACATAAAGTTTCCTCTTATTCGTACTTTTATCTTTCACGTGCTTTTCACATGACCTGATATCTTTAAATTAAATTAAAATTAAAATCTTAAGTATATTAATTACTAATTTTATCCTAAAGAAACCTATAATTATAGCTTGCAAAATTTGACTCGAGTATGGGTATCCGACTCGATCACCTGAAACCAAACCTTATCCAACCCGATTCGACCAAAAAATCCGCCCAATCTGAAACCGAAATGACCTGACCTCAAATCCTTAATGACCTAAACCTGAATCAGATCAATCCAAGAGATTAATCCGGAATTACTCGAATCAGGATTAATTATATTTAAATAACCCGAATTCGAAAATAATTGAACTTGAAGGTTCAAACCCGAAATTATCGGAACCATATGACCCGAAACTGAAAAAGACCCAAACCAAAATGACCCGACATTTGAGCGATTCGAATCCAACCCAACCTAAAACCGAAAATTAACCGAAACCTTATAACCCAAAATTTCCTTAAACCGAAAATAACCTAACCCAGATAACTGAACCCAAATCCAACCCGACCAGCCCATTTTTATATATATTGGGTTTTACTATCAAAGTAACAAAAGAAATCATCCCACACGAAGAAAATTATTAACAAAGTAAAATAGTAAATTTAAACTCGGTTACATTTATCTAGCAGAAAATAATTATAAATCAAATAAAATAATTTCACTCTAGGGAAATAATAAATTTTAATCATAATACATTAAACTATCAAATATAACATGTCAATCATAATAATCTTTTAAATTAAAATGGTAAAAATAAAATAATTATAAAATATTGAATTTAATTAAATGAAAATAGAATTTTTATTAGAATAAAACTGTATATTAAAAATTTTAATATATCCCATTTTTATTTAAAAATAGTATCATGGTAAAAATAAAGAAATTATAAAGATATTAGATTTAATAATTGAATAAAAATAGAGTTTTTAGTAGAATAAAACTACAATAGTTTAAAAAAAACTACAATAGTTTAAGTAAGGGTATTTAAGAGATATATTAAAAAAATGAGGATATAATGGTCGATTCAAAAGTTTCTCAAAACTCGTACTTTTATATATAGTATTGATATATTTCTTAAATACCCTTGCTTAAACTATTGTAGTTTTATTCTACTAAAAACTCTATTTTTATTCAATTATTAAATCTAATATCTTTATAATTTCTTTATTTTTACCACTCTATTATTTTTGAATAAAAATTGGATATATCAAAATTTTTAATATATAGTTTTATTTTACTAAAAACTCTATTTTTATTTAATCAAATTCAATATCTTATAATTCTTTTATTTTTACCATTTTAATTTAAATTCAATATTTTATAATTATCCGGGGTTTAAATTTGCTATTTTACTTTGTTACTCCCTCTGTCCCAATTTATCTGGCCCAATTTTCTCATTTTCATTGTCCCAAATTATCTGTCCTTTTAACATTTCAAGACAAAAGTAAATACAAGTTTTCCTAAATTACCCTTGTTTGCTTTTTCCAAATCTGTTTTTAATGTTAGCTTGGTATCTGAGCTTTCTTAATGCTCTTCTATTTCCCACCTAAACATACATTAATACGTACTCACCATAATACTTCTACTCATATTAGAGAGTAAATGGAAAGTCAGTATTACTCCAATATTAGAAGTTTACTGTACAGACTAATTCAAAGAAAATGGAGAGAGATGAAGAG
>AWWV01013485.1:0-12017 GCA_001974805.1 Corchorus capsularis | reverse complement strand
TTTTTTGTCCTTTTTTGTCTTTTTTCACTTGTCAAATTACTAAGAAGACCCTAGGTTAGTTGAAAAGTTTGATTTGAACAAATCAGTGAGAAAAAGCAATTTGTTGATTTGTCTCTTTAATACGTTGCTCCAATGTAGAGGAATGGGTTGAGACTTCATTGACCCTTCTGATATTTCCATCTCTTTGTGCACAACTCTCGCGAGTACCAAATTGTTGTGTATTTGCAGCCATGTTTTCGATCAAAGTCCAAGCATTGGTAAGAGTCTTGTCGATGAAAGCCCCTCCACTTGCAGAGTCTATAGAAGATCTATCAGGTGGGAGTAAACCTTCATGGAAATACTGAATTAGCAATTGTTCAGGGATTTGATGATTTGGACAACTTGAGCACAATCTCTTAAAACGTTCCCAAAACTCGTACATAGTCTCGCCTTGAGATTGCTTAATTCCACTTATCTCCTTTCGAATGCTTGATACTTTATGAGCAGGAAAGAATTTTTCCAAGAATAACTTCTTAAGGCCCGTCCAAGAAGTGATTGAATCACTAGGCATGTAGTACAACCAATCCTTTGCACGATCCATAAGGGTAAAAGGAAAAGTTCTAAGTTTGAATTGCTCCTCAGAAATACATTGCATCTTCATGGATGAACAAACAATTTGAAAATCAGTGAGATGTAGATGTGGATCTTCTCCAGGCATACCATGAAATTTTGGCAATAATTGAATAAATCCAGACTTGATTTCAAAATTTTCTTCATTGGTTGGATATTAAATTGCTAAGTGCTGTGTAGCCACGTTTGGGGCAGCAAGTTCCCTCAAAGTCCTATTGTTGTTTTCTTCGCCCATGTTTTCTTTTGGGGGTTGTGGTTCCAAACTTGAAGAAGAAGTGGTGGAACGTGGAGAGTTAGATTGAGAACTTGGTGTTGATGAATCTCCTCCTTGTTCTTGTGTCAAATTCTCCCTCCTTAGTGTAAAGAGTGCATGTTCAGGCTCAGGATTGAATACTAGTACCACTACTCCTTGTATTTGGCATACAACTCCTAGAAAGAACTTAAACGAAAAATTCAACAATCACAAGTAACTAAGAAAAATAAAAAGAAAAGGAAAAATAAACAAAACGAAAAATAAAAAGAAAAATGACGAAAAAAAAAGATAAAGATAAGAAATTCTTAGGTAGTAATTTGTTTTCAATCTTCTTGTTGCTTCCTTCCTTCCCCGACAATGGCGCCAAAATTGTGATCAGTCGTTGAACAAACCACAAAATAAATCCCCACAAACCAATAACTACTAGCTAGGGCAAGTAGGGGTCGAATCCACAGAGAAGGTAGGAGCAAATTAAAGCCAAATTATACTAAGGTGCCGTTTGGTTACCAGTCATGGGACATTACCCCGGTAATGTGGCCTCGATAATGATTTTTTAATGCGTTTGGTTACCCATAATCTGACATTACCCGGTAATGACATTCCGGTGCCACGTCAGCTTTTTGCCAACATTACCGGTAATGTGAATACCTAGGGTCCCTTAGGTATTGTAACATTACCGGATGGCTGCAAAGTTGTGTCCGAATTTGCCCTTAATATTTAGCCATTTTGGACAAAGATGCCCCATGTTTTCATTTTTATTACAACTTATACCGAAGTAAAATAATAGAATGAAAATGAAGTTTTTTGCCATTATTTGATAAACCCTAGCGCCGTTCTCTCTGTCTCTTACTCTCTCGACTCTGCCTCTGCTAAAAATTTGCTTCCATTCGTTCTTGCTTTACTTCCGGTGGTTCGAGGGTTTGCTTTCGGTGGTTCGAGGGTTTATTTGACGGTGACGGCGTCGCTGTTTCTCTTGGATTTCACCCTTGTTTTCATTTTGCATAAACAGTGTAAGTTTGAATGCTTCCTCCTTTAATTTTTATTTGAGTTTGATTTTTTTTGGGTTCGAATGAAGTTAATATGCTGTTTATTTGCCCAAATTCTTTGATTAAATGCTTTGATTTACTGTACTTTTGTTTGCATTTTTGGGTTCGAATCAAGTAAATCTGCTGTTTATTTGCCTAATTTCTTCGTTCAATGCTTTGATTCACTGTATTTTTCTTTGAGATGATGGGTTTGAGATATAATGGTTCGGATCAAAATGGAATTTGGGTTTTATGGTTTCTGACATTTGGTTTTAGGCTTAGTTTTATGGAATTTGGTTTTATGATTCACTGTAAATTCGGGTTTTTGTTGTAAATTGGGGATTTCTGAATTTTTCTTTTTCTTATCAAACTATCTGTTTGGTTTAGGTTTAGAAATAGTTTAGGGATCTATGAGACAGAAGATGCATGTTGTCACAATATTGATTTTGCACTGGAGGATGATGGACTCCATGTTTGCTATGCTTTTGTTTCTTGCATTGTCTATAATTGTTAGGAATAAAGGATAAATATGTGTATCCTTCACTGTCTGTAATTCATACTTACTTGAATGAAATATGTACTCAAACTGGAATTGATAGGTTCTTTTTATATATAATTTTGCTTTGTTTAGGAATCAAATGTGTGGGAGATATTATGTTGTATTTGATGGACGTAAGCCAGGTATTTATGATACTTGGGAAGAAGCAAAATCACAAGTATTAGGTTACCGGGGTGCTCATCATAAGATGTATAAAGATCTTAAGGATGCAGAAGATGCATTTCTTGAATATTGGAACATGAATGAGAATGCTGAGAGAAAACAAATTGCTCCCAAGAACTTTAATCAAACTAATAATCATGTTGTAGATTACTCATTTCACAATGGATTAATGCTAGGATTTATAGTTGGGGTTGTTACAACTTTATTTATTTTGTATGTTGGAAAATGATAGTTTATAAGTTTGTAAAAAGGTAACTTTGTGTAAATCAAAGTTATCTAACTTAGAAACAATGTTAACTTGAGACAATGTTATTGTTTATTATTGGTTTTGCTTAAAAACAATGTTAATTTGAGACTATGTCATTGTTTTTATTAGTATCAATATGGCAGCTGCAATAATGCCAGGTTTAGTACTTATTAGTATCATGTGCTTCTATTTGTTATAGAGTTATGGATGCAGTGGTGAATCATAGGCGTGAGAGGCAGGTGAGAATTAATTGGACTGTTGAGGAGGAGGGAATTCTGCTTGATTGTGTGCAGACTGTGTTGAATGGGAACCAATTTTTGACTAGCTGGGATTACATTAGGGTGGAGCAACTTTTTAATCAAAGATGCCCTGGAAAAAAATCCTGGAATGGTTGCAATAAGGAGCAAATTTAAACTGTTGAAGAGAGATTTCAATCAAGCAAGAGAAATGCTACAACATGGGTTTAGTTTCAAATGATGAAACAAAGATGATTGAGGGTCCTGAAGAGTTGTGGGAAGCATGGATACAACAATTTCGTGTTGCTACAAGGCTAAAAGGGAAGCCTTTCCCACACTTTTATGTGCTACAAGTCATGTTCACCCCAAATCGGGGTTAAATTGTTGGAGATGTCATTGGTTGCATGGATTTAGTCCATTGGCTTCATTTAGATGATTGTCTAGGGTCTTAAAAGGTAATTTTTGTTGACACTATGTGATGGTTTATGATTGCTAACAAACATTTGCTAGACAAGTTAATTTCATATGGTTGATCAATATTATGAGGTGTTATATTTGTGAATTATTGTGCTAATTGTTAATTATTTGTGAATTTTTGTGAATTATATTTGTTAGACAAGTTAATTAAAGATTGGGGACATGATAATTGTGATTTTGCCATAGAATTGCAAGGATATATAGGTTAATTTTTTTGTTGCTTGGCAAATTTTCTAAAGGATTCAATGAGGGTATTTATGTAATCTATGCATTTTAGGTGCAAAAATATTACCCTACACCAAACGGGTTAATGTCATTACCCCAACATTACCGAGGGGGCGAACCAAACAACTTTTGTTGCACATTATCGGTAATATCATTACTGGCAGTAATGTCATTACCAACGGTAATATGTCATTAACCCGAACCAAACGGCACCTAAAGAAAATCTTACTAAAGGGATTTTTATGGAATTTTCAAAATAGCTAAATTAAACTACAAAACAATGAAACAAGACTAAGCTTAAAATCTAGAAAATAGTTTAAGAAAAACAATTGGTTAAAAACATACTTCTTCTCCTTTAGGTAATTATTTTGATCAAGTAAACCATGGATCACAGACACAAAATATAAATTTGACTTAAATTGCCATCAATTAAGAATCATAAATCATCCCAAATCGATATATAGCCTAAGACGTAGACATCAATTTTCATTGGAACAAAGTAATCCTCTTAACATTTTAAACAACTCCATTTGAATAATTGGTATAGGAAAGGAATACTCAACCCTCCAACATGATAAGAAAACTTCGTCCGTATCTCGCTAAAACTAATTTCTATTGTTTCTACTCCAAGAACCACCCCTTTATAGAACAAGCATTAATATTTACTTTTCCGCATGCATGATAAATCAATACCAAACTCATCTACATCTATTTCCATCTCGGCCTATAGATTTTAACAAGGTTTGATAATCCCATTGAACCTAGGACTCCTAGAATTACAATTGTCACTTGGACCAACATTAGCTTGACTCAAGCCAACTTGAATCTAACAATAGCATTCATGATCATCAAGATAAGTTGTACACCCAAATCTATCAAAGTATGAACACATAAGATGAAGCACAGGGATAAGAAATATATTCAAACAGAAAAATCAAATTATTAAGAACAAAAGTCTCACCATAGATTTATTTATCAAAAATACCTAAGGAAAAAAAGTATAAGGGGGCGGCTGCCTCCTTGCCAAATCGCAAACCCTAAGTTGTATTGTAAGTGTTGTGTTGTTAGGGTGTTCGCTAGGGTTCTAGGAAAGATAGGTATATATAGGGGACGGCCTAGGGTTTAATTTAGAGTTCTAGATGACTTAAACTAACCCTAAGGACGTTCTGGGCTCTCCTCCATGTCTTCAAGTTGATCCAAATAGGATTCATGGGCTCAACTTGATCAAAATCGCAATCTGGCCCAAGACAGATTCTGTCCGCTGACTTCAGAGGCATTTTCATCCATGAAAACGTAAAATCTGGGTTTTGAGCAAAACACGAAAGTTGTAGCTCTCGGAGTTAGCTTTCCAACGCATATTCATATGCTTGATTTGGAGATTTGGATCAAAAGTTATGGTTGTTTTCCCGAATTGTCGCCAAATCTGGAAAGTATTGAAGAAGTTTCAGGAGGAAGTGACATGGGTTGCTGAACTTGAGCACGCATTTGGCTGTCCCGACTCCTCCTGGGTGCCCACATGGTTGCCTTGAGCACCCATGTGGTCTATCTGAAGACCCAGCTAGGTAGTGTCCCGACTCTACCTGGGTGCCCACATGGTTTGTCTGAGGACCCATGTGGTTTGTCTGATCACCCAGGTGAGCTGTGTCATGGCTCGGCACTTGAACATGTTTTCTTGCCTTGAACTCGTCTTTGCTCCTTGCCTTGAAAACTCTAAGCAATCAGCTTTATAACTTTGATAAGCATAAAATTGACTCTTCAAGCTCTTCAATCACGAACATGATAGCTCCATTCTTCATCCAAAACATCCTTGGAAAATATTTGTGCCATAAATCATCCAAAAAGGTTCCACAAAGGCACAAAATTGATGATTTTGCACTTTTCTTCTCTTCAACACCTATGAACACATATAGCAAAAAAAAAAAACACCTATGAACACAAATATAACCAATATAAGGCATAATCAAGCATAAAATACCCAAAAAGTATATGAAAATGATCATAAGAAGATGCATAATTTTGGTTTGATCAATACATCATAATAGTAATGAATTAATATTAATATTTTTAAAAATCCAACATGTGCACAAGATTGAACTAACGTGAACATGGAAAATTTTGAATCAAGAATGTCAAAAGTTTTATAGTGGCTAGTCTTTTTCTTGTTATCAAGTACGATTGTCATCAAGTACGACTAGGTTATAAATCATCTCTTGCTTTCTTCACAATCTCTCCTCTAAGATTGAGCATACATAACAATGGATGACGGGTTAAGCATCTTAATCATATATATACTAGCAAGTATGGTTTAATTGAGAACAAATCATGAGAAATGTGCGAGATACGCATTCAGTCGGATTCATTTGATGATTTAATTTAGGGTAAATTACACACACACACACACATATATATATATATATATATCTTGTGGTTTTGGGTGAAATAAATATATCCTTAGAGGTTTAAAAATTTAACATTTAGCTACCTTGAACTTATTTTTCGTCAACAAATTACTTAACATGGTTAAACTTAATTAACTATTTTTTATTCATCACACATCTAGCACAAACAGTTTAATGCTAAAGTATGATCAAATCATTATTATTTTATCCATATACTGTTACATATATAGCATGCAAGTGTTTGCTGCAAATTCGAAACTCGATAGAAAAAAAATTACTACCATTGACAATTGCTGCAAATTAGACTTTGAAACGGTACTTTGAACAAAAATCACAAAATATATACATACCAACAAATATATATGTTGTTTAGTCATTTTTCATTCAAAACCCATTTAAAAAAAATTAATGTAAACTTGAAAACCATAACAAAAAATTAAGCCACTAATATTAATGAATAAAAAATGAGAATGTAGATATCTTAAATATGTAGATCCCATAGAATTACTGAAAGTCTTAATTGATCTGAGACAAATTTATCCAATGATATTTAACTTTTATGTACTAGTAATGGAAAATTATTTATTCAAAGCACTGCAAGTCCAAAAGAGAAATTCGTATGCTCTGACAGAAAACTCAAAGAAATCTAGGTTTTGTTAGTAAAGGTGGGTAAAAAGCAGGATATCTCTTGTCTTGGATTAGAAAGGTTATTTAATAAAATTTTAAAATTAAAGGTGTTAAGTAATCTGCTAATAGAACATAAATTTAGGGTGGTTAAGTGTCAAGTTTTAAACCTCAAGGGCATATTTATTTCACCCTAAACCACATGGTATATATATATGTAATTTACCCAACATTAAAACAAAAAGCGATAAAAGGCAACAAAGAGGTGACCCTACCCTCCCAAGTCCAGGTCCGGCTCCCCTCCAATACAACAAACATCCAATGATTTCCAATATACTTGTAGATGATTGAGATCTATTAAATATATTTTCAATGGTTTAGATTAGAACAGATCTAACCCTAACATCACACCGTCATCTAACGTTCTATTTTCTTTTATTTTGTTTTCTCCCCTTTCTCCCTTTTTTCCCTCTCTCCCTCTCTCCCATCGACATCTATAGAGAAAAAAAAACTTAAGCACTAGTGAATAAAATCCTTCATTCTCATTTGATATGTGACATGTAATTCACATTGCTACAACCCACAAAGTGAAAATAGAATTTTAGGAAGCAAATAATATATAGCAAATTTTCCCAATAGAATCTGGTGGTAGTAACCCAAGAAAATGAATGGCTTGTCTATACCTCCGATTCACATGGCCTTAACGCCATAAGCTTTTACTTTTCAATCTGTTTTTAGGTCAGTAGTTTCTTCATATTATCTCTAATACTCTCTGTTATAAAAAAAAAAGTCAAATAAACAGAGGATAATCCCCCAAAACAAAATAAACATAAAAAATGGCTTCATTTATTTTCTTAAAATGTTGTCGATGAGATCAGAGGGAAGGGGGAGGGAGAGGAAACGGGCTAAAAGAAAATAACGTAACGGTGTGATGTTAGGGTTATATCCATGTTTTAATATAAACCGTTAAATTTTAATAGGTTTCAATCATCCAGAGGTGTATTGGAAATCATTGGATGTTTGTTGTATTGGAAGGGAGCCGGAACCCCAAGTCCTACCATTCTAAAAATGAAATCAACGAGTTAAAATTAAAACTGAAGGGATATATTTATCTACAATTATTGTACTAGAAATATTAATGATGTATAATCCGGTATTTAGTGGGGTATATCATGGATCCATACTTCTAAATAATAGATTATTATTTTTTTTGAAAGGCAAATTTTATTAATAATAAGACGAATGATTAAGAATCACTATGTAAACATGAGCAATTATGAAACAACGCTACCAACAAAAAGACAACAAAAAAGATACACCTAAACAACGAACAACATACAGAAAACCACGATAACAACTAACACCAGAAGCTAATCCTAAATCACTAAACCAATCACAAGCACTCACCAAATAAATTGCATCAAAACAATCACCACTAACCCATCAAAACAGTCACCACTAACCCTCTTCCTCCATGGCCATTAATTTATTTAAAATAACGCTATCATCACCATCAAAAGAGATTCCCAACATCCAAGGTTGCTTAAGATTCCTTCATCAAGATACGATTTCTGTTACGGAAATCACCATCTGAAAGAGAATCATTGACTGCTTCCCCTTTTTGTTGCTTTAATTTCTGTGACTTTGCCCTTTGTAACTTAAGCTTCTTATTTAACTTTTTACTACGGTTCTTATTTTTCTCCAGCACATTACTAAACCAATCTTCCTCAATGTCCTCTTCAATTTCCTCCAAATCCCTACTCTTCCTTCCACTACCTATCATTCTTTGACTATGAGTCTGCTTATCATTGAGAATATTACACTCATTTGACCCATCTTTGTCACCATCAAATCCCACTAACTCATCGACATCTTCGTGCTCTTTTAAATTTCCATCACACTGAGTATCAGAAGTAGCTTCAATATTTGGCACTGCAATAACATTTTCAAAATGTTGCCTATCGTCAACTTCAGTATTAGAAGTACCTCCATTGTTAAGCTTAGTATTAGAATTCGAAGCAGCATTCTGATTAGGAGAATCAACTTCAAGATGTTGCCTATCATCATTATGATGTTCAAAATTTGAATTTGACTCAGAAACATGATAAAGTGAATCAACTTCAAGATGTTGCAAATCATCATTAGAAAACTTAGTATTTGAATTCAAAACAGGAAACTGGTCAGGTGAATCATCTTCAAGATTTTGCCTAACTCCATCAGAAAACTCAGAGTCACCACTAGGACAACAATTGGCAAATCTAATTCTGCAGTTACCATGGCAGCTAGTGAAGGAAAAAGATTCAATTGAGACTTTAATGGTGAAAACTTCACCAGCAATAGAAACGTTGATCTCATCTGGAATGTGGACTTCATTTTTAACTAGCACAAGAACTCTCCCTGTATTCAAATACTTCTTTTTAGCACTGACTTCATCCAAAGTAACCACCTCACCCATAAACCACCAACAGAGAAGAAAAAATTGTTATTCCAAGCATGAAGAGGAATTTCAGAAAGGTTCAACCAGAATAATTTTGACTGACAAACATCACTTGCCTTCCAAGGACTAACATTGACAAACCAATTTAGCAACCACTCATGATCTAAATCAAGGGCCAGCAACATCTCTTCCTTACTTTCAAAGGTAATAAGAACCATATCAACTCCCATAATGGTGACAAAAACTTTGGTTGAAAGGCCATAAGAAAGAAACTGATCATCAATACCATTAATCGTATCTGGAAATCTGACAATACCAACTGCACTTCTCTGCAATCTATTGATATCACTTTGTTCAGGATAATAGCCAAGAGAAATTGAATCTTTTCCACCTTTACCTTCAACTCGATCTTGTTTTTGAGAATTGACCTGCAACGTTTTATCTCCACCAATCCCCTGGATGTCTTGTGAGTTTGGAATTTCCTACAATTTAATAGGTTCTTGATTCTTGTTCAAACCTTTAGTTTCAACATTCTCTCTTTCATCATGAACAAGATTGTTGCTTTGGATATGTGAATCCGAGCCACTTCGACCTCTAGTCTTGAAACATCTGATTTTAAAACTACCAATCCATATTTGATTAAGATAATATAAAAATATTTCCACATCAAAACAGTTCAGGAATCTCACAAAACCAAATTTCTGCCCTTTTGAATTTCTTTTAGCAGGAATAAAAACATCAATAACCTCTCCATAACGATAAAAAACATCCCAAAAATGCCAAGCTTTCCAAGGATTAGGAAAATTAGTGAAGTAGAAAGAGACACCAATAGAATCAAACTCACCCGGGAAATGTTGTTGAGAACCAGATGAAGCACAACGCCAATAAAAATTTGAAGATCTCCAATGATTCATCAATCATTTTAATCCAAGAAAATATGCTTACTCATGAAAGCCGCAAGAGTAGAAAATAGTTACTTGATAAATAGATGAGCCGTCAAAAGTGGCGGCTGTGTGAGAGGCAAAGACAGAAGGTAAAATAATAGATTATTTTATTTTGATATATTTACAAGTTAATCTTGTCGGTTTATATGGGATAAAAGTATAGTTATTAGAACCGGAGATTGACCCGATAGAGATCTCGGGTCACCGGGTCAATAGTTCAATTGTTGAATCAATTACTTGTTTAACTTTTTATTTATTATTTATGTTATATATATATATATATATATATATATATATATATATACACACTAAATGTTATTTGAAAGACCTAGGGAATTTATCAAAGGCCCCTTTTGAGAATCGATGAGGAGGCTCCATTTGAGTTTTTTTTATACTTTTGTCTTTTCTCACTTGCCAAATTACTAAGAAGACCCTAGGTTAGTTTCTAGCCAGTTCTTGCCCTTGAGCCCTTTTTTTGTAATTATCCTTTTCTTTCACATAAATGTTATAATAAATCATATCCCCCTTAATTATCTAGAATTGTAGCCTCTCTTCAGGCCTTTCATGTTCATATGAAGAAAAGAGTAAACTTAGTTTTTGTTTAAGTGCTACACACTTTAGAGGAGGAAACAAAATTGAAGATATTGCATTGCAACTTTAGGGCATATGCTCAATGCTAACAGTATAACCTTTTAAAGATGCAACACATTTAAAATCATAGTACTTTCGAAATTTCCTACGTATCAAATAATTTAATTCAAATAGAAAAACGTTCAAAGAAGTAGATTTCTGAACGTCCGACGCGCCAGCGCGGACCGATCCACTTGTATGTATTATATTAGATACTTATCTTATATCATATAATATTCATTTTTATAAACTTACACAAGACGAATACTTTATCTTGTGGTTAAAATGTTTTATTTTATCCATATGACTAAGGTTTAAATTCTAATAATAACATTTAATTTTTTAACATTAATTTTTTTAACATTAATCAAACTGGTTCAATCACATAATCAATAACCAGTTCAATTAAAAAATATCGGGTAGATTGTATTTCACTGGGTCAATTGCACATCCAAATTAATGAAAGAACCAGAGCGATCATATATCCGATTGAACCGCTCAAACTACCAGTTTAGTTCTAATAACTATTGATAAAATTCTAAACAATGATTTTCTCCTTATGCTAAATAAGAGATTCTCACATATAATTGTATCGGCCAAATGTCCAATTTGGGCCTGAAACTTTCCGTACTTGCTTAATTTAAGTTTAAAACTTTAAAGTGCACCAAATCGAGTCTAAATGTAATCAAAATCAACCAATTTGGGACTAAATTAGACGGTGCTCTGGCTGTGAAAAGTATGGGCCATTACCATTTTTGTTTTTAGGTTCAAATTGGTTAACTTTTGAAAGGTTTAGACTCAAATTGAGCAACTTTTGAAAGGTTTAGGCTTAAATTGGTGGCTAAAAATTCCAGGTGGACGCGTACATGTGCTAATAGTGCGTGGACTTCAATTTTAAAATTCTGTTTAAATTAGACTCAAATTGGTTGGTTTTGGAAACGTTTATGCCCAAATTGTCACATTGTAAAGGTTTGGGTTCAATTGAGCAAGTTGACAAACGTTTAAACTCAAATTGGATATTTGGACAATTGTATCCACTCAACATAATTGCAGTGTTGTAGCAAAAGTAATTGGGGATGGAATATATATATAGACCTAAAACGAAGCCGTTTTTTTTTTTTGCAATAAAACGAAGCCGTTTAGAGTGCATGAAAATGGAGGGGGGAGGCATGGAATTGGAAACGGAAAAA
>AWWV01013484.1:0-11624 GCA_001974805.1 Corchorus capsularis | reverse complement strand
TGTATATATGAATAATTATGGTTACTTGTTAATAAGAAATTGTTTTAATAAGTGCATAATAAGTACAATTGAAGTATTAATTCTAACAATTAGAACTGAGTAGTTTATTTTCAAATGGATAATTTTTAATCTTTTAAAAACTGAGTTTATATCCGAGTCAACTCGTGACACAAACTCATGACTTCACATTATAATTAGTATATATATATATATATTTACGTTGCATCTAATAATAATTAGGCAATGGACCACGAATGAATGGAACTCTTCTTTTCCTTGTAGGATGCATTTTGATATTTTCTTTTATATTTATTATATTTAAGATTTAAGATAGATGAATTGGTCATTTGGAGAGGTGAATTGAATTTGGATAGTATATTATTATTATTATTATTATTATTAAAAATGAAAAACATGATTTTGATGGAAAAAAAAATATCTCGCAAAAAGCCAATTATATCTCTATTCTTGTTTTCTATTTTCTTTTACCAAATCAAATTAAATTTGCCAATTTAGACATCTTTGTTATATTTAGAACCCTCATTGACAGTATATATGAGACAAAAAGGGTAGGAGAAAGACATGATTAATTAGGGAGAAATGATTTCATGGATTCAGTTTTGTAGAAGTTATAATACAATTAAGACGTGACAAAAGTTTAACCGTAAATTTACAATATTTTTGTTTTAAAAAGAAAGGTATATGACGTTAATATATGATTGTAGTCACATATTAGATTATATATGTGATAACTTTTAGAAACTCCGGTCCATAAAATCATCACTTAGGATTTGAATTTCAACTCTACGTAAAATTTTCCTATTCTCTTCTCTTTTTTTTTTTGGATAATTTCCCTATTCACTTAACCCTAAGGAGCTAAAAATATTAATGTAAATGAGATAATTTGTCATAATTATATTGAAAATTTTATTTTTCTACACTATACTCCTATTTTTATTATTATTTTATAAATGAAAAATCAATTGATCTAATATAGTTTTTTTGGCAATAAAATCTAATATAGTTTAGATAATATTATTTGATATACAATCTATGTAAGTTTTAGATTTTACAAACGGATCAAGAAGTTGATTCTTAACTCATTTTTCAATCAAATTTGAATTTGATATACAAAATTATTCTTAAAAAACATATGTCAACTGTTTAATCCTGTAATAATGCCAAAAAAAAGAACTATTTAACCCTGTATGTATGGGTTGTTAAACTCTTGTATTTAATAAATGCTAAAAAAAAAAAGTCTTGTGTATTGTATAATTTATGTATCTATTTATATTTATTTAAAAGAAAAAAAAAACCTTTTAAACCCAAAAAGCAACTAGTGGTTTCATGCCTTCTCTCTTGTCTCTCTCTCCTATTTTGTACTCAAAAGTTCTCTATTTAAATAATATTTAAAAAAAAAAAGAAACAGAAAAGAAAAAGAGAAAGGCCCTCGAGTTGAGTCTATATATATAAGGGGGACCAAAGTTCATCTTCCAATCTCTCATCTTCCTTAACCTCTCCCTCCACTTTTTTAACCAACATCAACACCTAAACCCCAGTTTTTTTCACACTATTTAGTTATAAATCTCCCTTTTCTTTTCTTTTTTCTTCTTTCTCTTTTAACTGTCACACTTGCAACCCAAGTCAGAATCATCCCATCCCCTAAAAAAGCACATTCTCTTTGATCCCAACGCGCTCTCTCTCTCTCTCTCTCTCTCTCTTTTCTCTTTTTTTATCATTCATATAACTATATATTTTTTCTTATCTTTTGTTTCATTCATGAAAGAAGACACGAAAACCAAACTGAACCAAAACCAACATCAACAAGAGAGCCAGCAGCAGATGTGCAGAACTATACAAGTTGTTTCCACCGTTGACCACGTCGACATGTCGCCGCCGGTCGCCTCTCCGGTGGTGGTTGTTCCCAGCCCTTCTGATGACCTTAACTTGATTCCTCCATTGAACTTTGCTATGGTGGACAATGGCATCTTCAGGTCGGGTTTCCCTGACTCTGCCAACTTCTCTTTTATTCAAACACTTAACCTCCGTTCCATCATGTAAGTTCAAACTTGAAAGCTTATGCCTTTATATTGATTCAAGTTCATGTTTTTCTTGTTTGACATGCAAAATTTTCTACTTTGAATTAAAGGGTATCTTTTGTTTTTTTTTTGGGGTTCGTTTGCTTCTTTTTTTTTTTGCTTGTTCTTTTTTATGTTAGATATCTGTGCCCTGAGCCGTACCCAGATGCCAACAATGGGTTTTTGAAGTCCAATGGGATCAAGCTCTTTCAGTTTGGAATTGAAAGCTACAAGGTGAATTCTTTTTTATGTTTCTGTGGCCTACATTTTGATAATGATCTTGACCAAATATTTGCTCAATTTAGTCATTTAGGCGATATTATATTTTAATGTCCTATAATAAGGGAAATTTTGTGCTGTGTGTCTTTGGAGTGTCATCAGTCATAAAGCTAAACCAAGGGGTAGAAAGATAAGGGGATTGGTTGGCTTTAAACCTAGTGGAAACTACAGGATCTTAGTTATTTCAGGTGTTGTTTTGTTAGTTATCCACTATAGATCAGCTTTAGTTTTGTTAACTAGTTTTCCCCAATCTTCATTATTGAAAGAGCCATGTTAAATTGTTGGTTTCTTTCTTTTAGAATTTTTTATTCTCAACAAATGCTTTTATATCATAAACTTTTGGTTGGTTTAATTATTGCCCTTTTGTTCATTATTTTATGCTTATAAATGCTTGGGGCTTTGATTTGCAGCATTAGACTTATTTGATTTCTTTCATGTGATGCTTCTTTTTTATGTCTATATGCATCTCACAAGAGTACAAGATGTTCCATTTTGGTATTAGAGTTAATCATGACAAAGGGAATCGGTCAGGTGGCTGATATATATGTCAATTATTTATTTATTTTGTTGTGAACTCTTGCTGTTTTTATTTTTTAGTAATTAACTGATAAGACAATCAGTTGCAACTTTGGGAATAATGCATTTTTTTCCAACTGTTTTTATGTTGGAAAACATTTTTCTTGTTCAAAAGTAAAGGGTGTTGGAAAACATACTTGATGCTTTAACTTTAAGTATTATAATTGAAGATTCTTTTGAGTTGCACATTCATTTCAGAGATGAATTGGTGCATTATCCATGCTTTTCCATAAAATTTTCAAATCTTGCTCAATTTAAGAAATTTTGGATTCTTTCTTTGAAATCCAGTTGCTTACAACTAAGGTTTGGGAAATTGTACAAATGATGACATAAGATATACGTTTGTCAGGCACAATTTTTTGTCATCTTGTAAACTATAGTTGCATTACATCATCACGGTTATAAAAAACTATCTGAGCAAGTAGCTTCTGTTGTGTCATTGAAGTTATGTATTCTTTTTGAATTTAGCAGTATAATTTGACTATAGTATTGCACTTATTTTTAGATAGCTGTATAAGACAACAGCCTCTGTTAGTGTTTACATCATTGTTGCTATCTTAAATTCTGACAACTACTAGCTAACCTTAGCATGATACATAAGCATGCTCATTCCGGCATTGATATTGTTTAACTTTGATTGCTAGATCTTTGCAACGAATTATCTGTGTATGATTCTTTTATGATTTGAGGATTTGCAGACGAATACTTCAGATAATGATGTATTCCTCATATGGTTTGAAATTTGGATTTTGATAAAATTATTTGAAAGTGGTAGATTCAATGTGTTGCATGTAACATCTACCTCACATATATTTTGAGATTGGAGTGGTTTAAAATTAAAACTTAACTATTTGACTATAAGACATTCTTATATTTATTTCTCATTATCAGATTGAATTCTCTGGAAAAATTTGCCCGAGTATACATATTGGATGTTTTTAAAGTCCAGCCTAAATCTATGCAGAAAATTGACCTCCTAAATCTAATAACACCTCTTTTTATGCGTTCGGATCATATGAATTGGTTCATATTAATATTGAAACAAAAGTCAGATCTAAACTCAACAAAGCTGAGCAGTGGAATTCTGGTTATCATTTTGGATATCTGGGATGCTTAATTTTTGAGATGGTGCCATTTGATTAACTCAACCTCTCTCCCTCTCTCGCTCTCCCCCTACCTCCTATATATTAATGCCTAATAATTAGCCAAGGCCTCAGGAGTTAGCAAGATTGCTTTCTAGTAATTATTTTTTCATTCACTTTGCAAGATTGCCAATGTAGTTCTTTCTCTCTATTCTTTAAATTTCTATCACTTGCTTCCCTTACATCAATTGATTGGCATTATAATTTGCATAGCATGGCATTTTTTTCAAAAGAAATGGCCGGAACAGCCTTTCAGATTTATTTCTCCCTTCTTCCCCAACCATTTCTTGTTTTGTTGGGTTTATACACCCTTTGTTAAGTAGCATTTTATAGCATTCTTTCATTAGCTTTTTATATTGCATTGTTTATAGATGGTATGTTATTCCTTATTACAGAAAGTGGGGAAATATAGATTCCCAAGCTGAACTTAGTTATGGCCCAGGAAAGTGGCTCCTGCTTTCTTAGAAAGAATATGTGATGTAGCATTGATGATTCAACGCAAACCTTAAGAACAGAGATTAAATTTCAAAATTCAGAATCTAAACCTAAATGACCTGATTATATGAGCTTCACAAATTTATGTTAGGTTCTAGAGGCGAATGCCTATCAATTTTTACTTCATGCTGCAGTTAGTTTCTACTTACTCTATTCACCAAGTGACAAATGTCCCTAATTAGTCAATGAAGCAGATAAGAGATGACAGACTATATATGTCTAGGCTGCTAGTTTTTACTTACTCTACTCACGAAGTGACAAATGTCCCTTATTAGTCAATGAAGCAGATGACAGATAACAGACTATAAATGTCTAGGTTGATTGTACAGTTTGCACTTCCATGAGTTATTTATAACAATTTACATAGGAGTTAAATATTGATCATAGAGAATCTAATTATTGCAGTATGTGTCTGTACCAAACGTCTGGCATAATTCTTCAGTCATTGCCAAATGGTTATAATTATAATTTCAGAATTGTGTCAAGGATTCTCTATTGTATGAAAGAAACTAATTGCTTTTGATATTTTATATTAAACCAAGCTTCTGATCCTGAAATGATGTAAGATTATTACTCTTAGATTACTCTTGAAAGATGGTAAAGAATGATCTGCTTCCTGAGCCTGAGTAAAGATAATTACTGTTGAAATATGGTAATTGGATCGACTTCTGCCTGAGCCTGACTTTACTCTGAGTTGGCAAAGAGTATGTTAGCACTTAGCATCTTCACATGTATGCTGGACATTGCTAAATCTGCAATGAAGCTGGCTGGCTCATAGATGCTATAATAAAGTGATATGCAATGTATGGTCTATTTTATTGTAGTATTCTCTATGTATCTGTAACTTAATGGAGGATTGTTGTTGATAGGTCTTAACAATATGCATGTGATTTGTTTTCATATGAAAAGCCTCGCACATACTAGACATATTGAACAAAGCTTATTCTATTTTGGGACGATATCTTGTGTTAGATACTAATATTCGTATTTTATGCAGGAGCCATTTGTAAATATCCCTGAAGATACCATTCGTGAAGCTCTAAAAGTTGTCCTTGGTATGGCAATCTTCACTACTAATTTATTTCTCTGGATAATTTAAATGGAGTAGATTATTTTCAATAATTTACTTTTGCTTCTATGCAATGCAGATGTAAGGAATCACCCAGTTCTCATTCACTGTAAACGAGGGAAGGTATGTGCATGTTACTACTTCTATTGTTTTTATGTTTCAAACCTGAGTTTGACGAATCAATACCTTCCAAGTTTATAATGATCCATTGTTTCTGTATTTCCAGCACCGAACTGGTTGTCTGGTCGGGTGTTTGAGAAAATTGCAACGATGGTGTTTGTCATCTGTGTTTGATGAGTACCAAAGGTTTGCCGCTGCGAAAGCTAGAGTTTCAGATCAGAGGTTTATGGAGTTGTTTGATGTTTCTAGCTTAAAGCATCTGCCAATGTCATTTTCTTGCTCGAAGAAGTAAACAACCACATGTATTGAACGGCTTTTGCTTTCTTTCGTTTGCAGAGGAGAATGCTGTCCTGCATCTGAATAATAGGAAAAGGTGATGAGTTCCTGGGTTGCATTTTGGTGGTAAAGGAATTATTCTTCTTTTTCCCCTTTAAAGAAACAATAAATGGCGTACATAGTGGCAATGTCTTGTTGTGATGTTCAGTGTTCAGATCTCCGTCCCCAACTGTCTTTTTCGTCATGTTTTTCTTCTGTTTTATCCTTGTTTTACTAAGAAGCTTCTCTGCTTGCATTCTGTGGTAGATGCAACAACTATATATCCAAGTAGATCCATTATGTTCTTTAAGAAATCATATATATAGTTTTCAGACAATTTTTTTACTGTGAACAAGAATCAAGATTACACCTATTCTTCCTGCCAAGCTGTTTCTGCCTATCATTATAGGCAAGGCAGGCAATGTAACACATGATTCAAAGTTGATAGTCAATTTTTACTCATAGAGAAATCAATAAGTCAATTCTTTTCGAAACATTTTCCTTCGTAAAGTTTACCTCTTTGTTTTACGATATCACTGCACTACTCCATCCAGTAGTTTATGTTTTAACATTCTGCGGCGGGCAAGTTATGTTATGCCAGACGTTTTTTATGGAATTCATTTCAACTTCAATAGCTAGGCCTAGAACTTGTTGGGTGTCTGATTGATTGCAATGATATGGGGGCAGCAAGCAAGTAATATTTCAGAGCAAAATGTTTCATTGTAACTGATAAGGGAAAAAAAATGGAAGACAGAAGTAGCAAGTTTATCTGTAATAATGTATATCAAATACATCCAAGTGACATAAATGTTGAAATTTGGGATTTGGAGGTGGATTTAAATTCAGTATATTTCTCCCTGTTGATCTTTTCAGAAAGTTATTTCCAGGCACTCTTTTGTTTAGGCCCATCATTAACGAGAGTTATAATAAGGCCTGTAAGGGAAATAATCAACAGAAATGAAATGATACCCAAAACCAAGTTATGTGTGCTTTAAGTGTAAAAACAGCACCCGGTAACAATGGAGTTTTTAAACTTCTACTTCTACGTAGAAATTACAGATGTATTATTATACAATTTGGTCCCCAAAGTTTGATCTTATACAATTTGGCACTTGAATTTTGATTTTTAGGTCGTGTTTAGTGCACCGATTCACCGGCCGTTTGGCCGGTGCATCGGTGTACCGGTCAAACGGAGTTTTAAGTGTAATCTTCGTTTCAGTCGCTGCTTTAATAATCTCACATGTACAGTACCTAAGTTGATCTGTACAGTATAATCTCATATGTATAGTACCTAAACAATGTCAATCGCACCGCTACTACACCGTTCTACTAAACGTAGCTTTAGACAATTTGATTCGAATTGGATCGAATTTGGTCGTGTATTTAAATATTTAATGGTGTGCTGATGTGGCGTTGATGTTGCATTGATTTGACACTGATATGAAGCTAACATGACAATGATGTGACCAAATTCCACCTAAATTGTTTAGAATTAAAATTTGAAAGTCAATTTGACTCGAATAAAAGTTGGAGGCCAAATGGTCTCTTTATAGGATTAGGGTGTAATTGATCGAGTTCAAGACAAATGATGGGGTATCCAAGCTCGAGCTCAACTCAAAATGCGAAGCTCGAAACTTTGCTCGAACTTGGTTGAATTTTGTTTTTGAAGCTTGAGCTTGACTCACTAATAAAAAAGCTAGAATTGTCGCAACGTGCGCGGTCGGCGGGAAAACTATGATTAAGGTTCTAATGGGGTTCATATGGGGAGTCGCCACTAATATTTTTTTTTTACCTAGGTGTGATTAGCCATCTATCCAATTATTAAGTCTAATATTAACCTTAGGTTGAAGGTAATACTAAACCTAATGCAGTCTGCTTAACCAGAGTCTATGGTCCGGGAGTCGGGTACGCGTGGGGAACGATTAGCACCCCCACGACGCCCGTCGAAACGACGGCACTGACTGATCTAGAACTGACTTCGGGTTTCTATAGTTGGTTAATTCCTTTTAAGCCTTAGTCTTTTCATACCTAACTTTATACTTAGCCTTACTTAGTTCTTCGTTTTATGCCAAATTGTTACTTGTTTTCTTTATTCAATTGTCAGGATTAGGCCAATTTACTATTGCCTTTATTTTCACTTAATTTATTTAGACTAAGCCAATTCATTATTTCCTTCCCTTTATTGACTCAATTTTAATAAATCAAACCCTTTTATTGTTTTGCTTAATCTCTTTTTAGATTAAGTTCTTTATTGACTTCACTTAATTACCTTGAATTAAGTTCTTTATTCTACTTAATTTCCTTTCCTGAAATTAAGCCTGTGTCTTTTACTTAATTTTCTTAAAATTAAGCCAGTCTTTCTTTACCTAGTTTCCCTGAAACTAGCCAGTCTTTCTTTACCTAGTTTCCCTGAAACTAGCCAGTCTTTTCTTTGCTTAATTTCCTTGAAATTAAGCCAGTCTATCTTTACCCAATTTCCTTTCTTGAAATTAAGCCAGTCTATCTTTACCTAATTTCCTTAAAATTAAGTCAGTCTATCTTTACCTAATTTCCTTGAAATTAAGGCAGTCTTCTTTTTACCTACTTTCCTTGAAACTAAGCCAGTCTTCTTTTACTTAATTTCTTTGAAATTAAGTTAGTCTTCTTTCAGTATTTTTTTTTTGTCTTTTTTCAGTCTTCTTTCAGTCCTTTTTTCAGTCTTCTTTCAGTATTTTTTCAATCTTCTTTCAGTTTTCTTTCAGTCTTCTTTCTTTTGCCTAATTTCCTTGAAATTAAGCCCTCTGTCTGATCTTACTTAATCATCTTTGGATTAAATCTTTGCTGACTTTACTTAATTCTTATGAAATTAAGTCTTTGCTAATTTTACTTAATTCTTGTGAAATTAAGTCTTTGCTAATTTACTTAATTCTTGTGAAATTAAGTCTTTGCTAATTTACTTAATTACCCTAAATTAAGTCTGTGCTGGTCCTTACCTAATTTCTTTCCTTGAAATTAAGTCTGTGCTTATCCTTACCTAATTTCCTTTCTTAAAACTGAGCCAGTCTTTTTACTTAATTTCCTTGAAATTAAGTCAATCTTTTCTTTACCTAATTTCCTTTCTTGAAATTAAGCCAGTCTCTCTCTTTTTTTTTTTTTTTCACTTAACTTCCTTGAAATTAAGCAGTCTTTTCTTTACCTAGTTTCCTTGAAACTAAGCCAGTCTTCTTTTTTTTTTTTTACTTTTACTTAATTTCAATGAATTAAGTCCTTAGATTGCTGTTTTTACTTAATTTCTATGAATTAAGTCTTCTGACTACTGTTTTTACTTAATTTCTATGAATTAAGTCTTTCGACTGCTGTTTTTACTTAATTTCTATGAATTAAGTCCTTAACTATGCTTACTTTTTTTAATTGCCCTGAATTAAGACTTTACTCTTCTTGATTTCCAAATTAAGATCTTGACCGTACTTTTCTTTTCTTAATTTTTTCTTTAATCACACTGGATTGAAGCTTACTCCTCTTGATTTTTCTTAATCTTCCTTAATCACACTGAATTAAAGCTTTAATTGTGCATATGATGCATGTATTTCGGTTTAATCACTTTTTACCCAAATATTTATACGAGGGGTATTATTTGGGCACCTTCCACTTGATTGGTAAGACCTTCAAATTAATACCCCAAGCCTTGGAAATTAGGATTAAAATGGACAAGTATTGTCACATTTCACCCAATTATTCCATCATCGGTGTCAATTTAACTTTCTCAAATGAACATGTCATTTTGCAACAATTAGAGAAATGTAAACATGGATGTACATGGTTGATTAATCTAACTTTTATCCTTTGATTTTTCCATAAGATTAGTAAGCTTAATTACTAAATTATTAACAAAATTGGACATTAGGGACTTGAATGAACTCTCCATTAGCTTATTGGACCCAATTGAGCTAAATGAGCGCCTAAAGGACTTGATTGCACAAAATAAGGACGAAATTGAAAAAGGGTTTGAGAATTTACCTGAAGTGGGTCGGGTATGGTTGACCCGTATGGACCACTATAAAGAGCTTTCTTTCTCTTTCCTCTCCCAGTGGCGGCGCCACCGCGCCGGACCTCGATCGGAGCTCCAATGTAGCTCAAAACATCTATATTTCTTCTCCTCCTCTCCGCGGGTTCGGTTCTGAGCCTCGTTTACCCAAAAGCACACTGCAAATCCCTCAAATCGGGCTTACCCGAAGCCTTCTTTGGCTTTCCGATCTCGAAGTTCAGCCATTAGATGGACACCCAACTCCGGTATGTTCCCCTCACTTTCCTTCTGAAGCTTTCCATAGCTTTCTTTTGTAAACCGACGCTCCTCACCTCAAAAGCCCCATACATCCCTGATATGAACCCTTACCCGATCCAAAAACTCTCAAGTCCCGGTGGTTATTCCAACTCATGTAAGCCCTCAGACCCTAAACTCTCATCCTATCAAACTAATTTCCTTGAAATTATCTTGTAAAAAAATCCCCAAATTTTTAGTAGAAATTTCCACAGAGTTTCCTCTCTTCCTTTTTTCTTCCCCCTAATTACCAGAGTCTTCTCCTTTTAAAGATAAGATCCTCTTCACTTGCTCCCTTGCCAGCTACCCCTCTTGCCAGCTACTTCCTCTTATCCCCATTCTCTGATTTTCTTCTAGGTGCTTCCTGATATTTTGTCTGTTTATGGTGCAGGTAAAATTGAAGGGATGAGGATGGAGCTTCAACACTGAGCTGTCTCCATGCTGAGTCACCCTCCTTGGTAATTTCTCTCCATTTTCCTTTTGTTTCTGAATTCAATCCTTATCCAATTCCACCATTCCTTCATTCCTGTTTTGTACCTCGTAGTTGGTCAAAGAAGCGATTTGCTGAGGTGGCAGGATGATGAGCTGGATGATGAGGTGTCAAGGATTCTCTCCTCAGGTATATCCCTCTTTCCCTTTCTTTAATTGAAATTGAGGCTTCTCTGCTTTTATTGATAATCCTGCTTTGCTTGAGTGCCTTGTTTTTTGCTGTGTTGGTAATTGATCCTTTCTGTTGATGCTTTGTCAAAAAGAATGCCTTTAGCTAATGATTAGATAACCTTGCTTTGCCCTGCTTTTGCTCTCGTCCCAATGGTTGTCTTGTAAACCCTGTCTTTACTACATTCTAACTCTGTTCTTGCTGTTTAAATGATGATATCGTGAGCCTGGGAAGAAATCATTTTTCTGGTTTGGGTTTCTGCAGGATGTGTATGCCATGTTAACTGCTCTGCTTTTGGATGAATTTTACAACCTCATGATAATGGTAAGCGGTCCTCATTGAACCTGTAAAGAGATGAATTTCATTGTGTATTTGATTGAAAGTTATTCTCGACTTCCTGCTTGCTTAACTCTGTCTAATCTTTCATTGGTGCCCTGTTGAATTGCGATAGCAAGTATGTTTAGCACTGTAGTAATCATGATGAATGAATGTAGCTGCCCTGTTCTATTTTGTTCATCTTGTCTTTGCAACATAGCTGGTGTACTTGGTTAATCACCCTTGATGAATTGTTTCAAATTGTCAATCTTATGCCCCT
>AWWV01013482.1:0-34610 GCA_001974805.1 Corchorus capsularis | reverse complement strand
TTCAATTGAAAAGGGCTTGTCGACTTCTTCTTAAATTGAGGAGAATAGCCAAATCAACTTGTTCAATCGACTTTGCTTCCAAAAGTCTACTTCCTTGTCGACTTGCCTCTTATAAAGTCGACTTTGCTCTTAATCGACTTCTCCTCTAATCGGCCTTGCTCAAAAAATTGCTTCTTAGCCGAATTTTAAAGCTCTCAAATATTGTTTCTTGTGATTTGATGAATAAAGAGAAATAGAGGTGTCTTTATATAGTGATCAAATTCTAGTCCTAAGAGGTTTTAGTTAGAGTAAAAAGTAAGAAGCATACCTTGTTTAGGAGTACTTTACCTATATGGAAAAGGTGTTGGCTTTGGAAGTCAATTAGGAACTCAATTTCCTAGTCAATATAGGAAATTAAAATCCTAACACACTTTGCATGTAGATGGCGCGGCACTTGCATGGCATCTTCCTTAGCTCCGGGTTTGGTGCGGCATTGTCCTAGTGTGAGCGGGACATGGCCGGGCATGGCTCGGATCAAGGCCGAGTGAGTCCAGGCGGTGGCGCGGGCTAGTGCGCGCGGGACGCTGGCTGCAGTGGCTGGTGCTTGTCTCTGACTTGGCCGGTTGGTGTGCGGCATGGTTAGTGCTGGCTCGATGATGTCCGGTTGGAGTACATGGCATGGCTCGGTGATGTCCGGGCTTGTCATGTCGCTGGCCTGGCATGGTCTGGAATGGCCGGGCTATGCTTAGCACAATGTCGAGCCATGGCCGGCTATGGCACGATGTTGTGCGATATGGCCGAGCCATGACCGACCATGCATGCCAATCCTCCGGGTTTCGACCGGTCATGCATGGTTTATGGCTTGGTGCTTTTTACTCCATGTATAAAAATTCAAAAATTAAAAACAAAAATTAAAAATTGGGTTGCCTCCCAATAAACGCTTGTTTAAAGTCATTAGCTTGACTCTTCCTTCCTTCGACCTTAAATTGGAAGATAAACGGGATCCTCCAATTTAATTTCTTCAATCAATGCTATTGTCAATGGCTCGAAGTAAGGCTTGAGTCTTTGCCCATTAACTTTAAATTGATTCCCTTTAACTGGATTAATAATTTCTACAGATCCATTAGGGTAAACTTGTATTATCTCATAGGGTCCTCCCCATTTTGATCTTAATTTTCCATGATGTTTGATCGAACTTGTAAATAACAAAACTTTCTGACCTTCATGGAATGTTCTTCTTAATATCCTTTGATCATGTAGAGCTTTAGTCTTTTCCTTGTAAATTCTTGCATTCTCATAAGCTTCATTCCTTATTTCCTCAAGTTCTTGTAATTGTAACATCCTTTGAATTCTAGCCTTGTCAAAGTTAAGATTGCATTGCTTAACTGCCCACCAAGCTTTCTGCTCTAATTCCACAGGTAAATGACATGGTTTTCCAAACACAATTCTGTACGGGGACATACCTAGAGGTGTCTTATAAGCTGTACGATAGGCCCATAAAGCATCTCCTAGTCGCATACTCCAATCTTTTCTTTGAACATTGACTGTTTTCTCCAAAATCAGCTTTACTTAACGGTTGGATATCTCTGCTTGTCCACTAGTTTGAGGATGATATGAAGTAGATACCCTATGGTGTACTCCATATTTTTCAACTAGTGCTTGAACAATTTTATTGCAAAAATGAGTTCCACGATCACTGATGAGGTATCTTGGTATTCCAAATCGATGAAGAATATCATTCTTCAAGAATTTGACCACGATCCTAGCGTCATCTTTCTCCGTAGCAATGGCTTCAACCCATTTAGAAACATAATCCACGGCTAGAAGGATGTAATACTTCTTGTTTGATGGAGGAAAAGGTCCCATGAAATCAATTCCCCATACATCGAAGACTTCAGTAACGAATATAGGTGATTGAATCATCTGATTCCTTTTCGATATACCTCCAACTCTTTGGCATTGTGGACAGGCTTTGCAATACTCATAAGAATCCTTGAAAAGTTTAGGCCAATAGAAGCCGCATTCCAAGATCTTCCTTGCGGTCTTCTTGTGTCCAAAGTGGCCTCCACATTCATCTCCATGGCAAAATCTCAAAACGGATTGAGTCTCATTACCGGGAATGCATCTTCTCATTACTAAGTCGGATCCTTGCCTCCATAAGTACGGATCATCCCATAAATAACACTTGGCATCACTTATGATCTTCAATTTTTGTCCTCTGCTAAGATCTGAAGGTAGGCGACGAGCAACTACGTAATTGACAATATCAGCATACCAGGGAAGTTGAGAAACGGCAAACAATTCTTCAAAAGGCAGCACTTCATTGATTGCGATTTCTTCTTTCTTGCTTTCGATTCTACTTAGGTGATCAGCAACAACATTCTCAGCTCCTTTCTTGTCTCGTATTTCGATATCAAACTCTTGAAATAACAAAAGCCATCGCATAAGCCTAGCTTTTGCTTCTTTCTTTTTCATTAGATATCTCAATGCAGCATGATCGGAGTAGATTATCACTTTAGATCCTAGGATATACGGTCTAAACTTCTCCAAAGAAAAGACAACGGCAAGCATCTCTTTTTCTGTGGTAGTGTAGTTCTTTTGAGCAGCATCTAGAGTTCTTGAAGTATAATAGATAACATGAGGTACCTTGTCGACTCTCTGACCTAGAACAGCTCCAATGGCAACGTCACTTGCATCACACATGATTTCGAACGGTAGTTTCCAATCAGGTGGCTTCACAATTGGAGTGATGGTGAGTGCAGTCTTCAATTTATCGAATGCTTCTTTGCAATCTTCTCCAAATTCAATCTCTACATCCTTTTGTAATAGTCTACACATCGGTGCTGAGATCTTTGAGAAATCCTTGATAAATCTTCGGTAGAATCCAGCATGGCCTAAGAATGAACGGATATCTTTGACACATGTCGGATATGGCAAATTCTGTACAACGTCAACTTTGGCTTTATCGACTTGCATCCCCTCTTTGGATACTACATGGCCTAGAACAATACCTTGTTCTACCATGAAGTGGCATTTTTCAGCATTCAATACCAAATTGGTTTCAACACACCTTTTTAAGATGAGTTCTAGATTATTGAGACATTGATTGAAGTTATCTCCATAGACTGTGAAATCATCCATGAAAACTTCCATCTTATCTCCCACATAATCTTGAAAGATACTCATCATACACCTTTGAAAAGTTGCAGGTGCATTGCATAAACCAAAAGGCATTCTTGTGTAGGCATACGTACCAAAAGGGCATGTAAACGTGGTCTTCTCTTGATCTTCAGATGCAATTGGAATTTGAAAGTATCCCGAGTAACCATCCAGAAAACAATAGTAGGCCTTGCAAGCTAATCTTTCCAGCATCTGATCAATGAATGGCAGCGGAAAGTGATCCTTCCTTGTGGCGGAATTCAGCTTTCTGTAGTCAATGCATACTCTCCATCCATTCTGCAATCTTTGAGGAACTAGCTCTCCATCCTTGTTTTCTACGACAGTGAATCCGGACTTCTTTGGAACTACTTGGACCGGGCTAACCCATTTACTATCTGATATAGCATAGATGAGACCAGCTCCAAGTAATTTTAGAACTTCATCTTTGACAACTTCAGCAAGATTCGAATTTAGTCTTCTTTGTGGCTGTCGAACTGCTACTGCATCATCTTCAAGTCGAATCCTATGCATGCATACAGTAGGACTTATTCCTTTGATATCAGCTATAGTCCATCCAATGGCTTCTTTGTGTTCCTTTAAGACTCTGATTAGTTGTTCTTCTTGTAAATTGTTCAATTTACTTGAAATAACAACAGGAAGGGTATCATTATCTCCAAGGAAAACATGTTTCAGGCCTTCAGGGAGCGGTTTCAGCTTGACTTCTGGAGGTTGAATGATAGATCGTAATGGCTTGGGCGTTGGCTCCAGATTGATGTAAGAAATCGTCTCCACCTCTTCGTTGAATGATAGTTCACTGACAGTTTCTACTATCTCTTTTGGCACCTCGATTTCTGCTTCTTCAACGTCTTGCTGATGTAGACTTTTGGTGAGGATCACCTCAAGTTCATCTTCTTAGTTGAATTCTTGTACTTCTTCAGAGCAAATACCAATGGTGTCAATGGAATAGATAGAATGAATTTCGGCAGGAGCTTCCATTGATTCACTTATGTTGAATACAATGGGCTTTCCATCGAATTCCATAGTGATTGTTCCTTCTTTTGCGTTGAAATCCATACTTGCTGCAATCAAAAGCGGTCTTCCTAACAGTAGTGGCATTTGAGGTAGATGAATGTCATCTTCACTCATCTTCAATACATAGAAGTCTGCAGGAAAACAAAATCTCCTATCTGCACTAAAACATTCTCAACTAAACCTTCAGGTTTATGGTTAGTTCTATCAGCAAATTGAATAATAAGATCAGTTTCAAGCAAAGGTTCTATTTTCAATCGCTTATAGACAGAATAAGGCATGATATTAATCAAAGATCCATATTCACACATAGCTTTACCTACGTCATTCTTTCCTATACTACAAGGAATAGAAAAAGAACCTAAACTATTGCATTTATGATGCAATTTCCTTTGATAAGCAGCATATATATTTTCATCCATGCAGGCATATTTTTCGTTATACTTTATTTTATTATTGCATAATTCTCTAAGAAAAGAAGCATACCTCGGTATTTTGGCTATTTCATTAACTAAAGGGATATTTACCTCTAATTTCCGAAGTAAATTGAGTTGTTGAGCAAACCTTTGAGGGAATGGTAGTGGATCATACTTAGCTTGCATCTCCTCCATCCATTCTTCTTCTGATTGTTGATGTTCAGCGTCTGGTACGGCAGGTGCATCTTCCTTGATTTCGGTCGAAGTCTTCATATCTCCTTGAATTGGTTCATCGAACACATTGGGTGGTAGTGTTTTAGGAAAATTAGGTGTTGGAATAGATGACATCGCAGGTACATTCGGCAATTCCATCCAATGCTGGGTTTCTTTAATAGCATTGATTCCTCTTTTTTGAACAGAAGGTTGTGAACAAATACTCATAAATTCGGCAAACATCTTTGCTAAATTTCCGCATTGAGTAGTCACTTCCTTTAACTCTTTTCGAATTTCGGCTATCTCTGAGTCCTTTGTTGCATCAGCTTCATTGGTTGTACCAAATTGATGTATATTTTCCACCATAGTGTTGAGTGTAAGTCCTCCTCCACTGGCAGCATCGACATAGGTGCGATCTTCATAGATAAGGCCATCATAAAAGTGTTGGATCAAAAGTGCTTCGCTGATGTTGTGGTAGGGGCAACTTGCGCAGATCTGATTATATCTCTCCCAGTATTAGTACCACTTTTCGCCTTGCAATTGTTGACAAGTGTTGATCTTTCTTCTGACATCAGCACGCTTAGCTTCCGGAAAGTATTTATTCAAAAATACTGTCTCCATCTCTTTCCAAGATTTTATGGATTTGGGTGGTAGTCTTAAGAACCATTCTTTTGCCTTTCCGTCTAATGTGACAGGAAAAGTTCGAAGTTTTAAGTCCTCTTCAGGCATCCCAGTGATTGTGTCACACTTCAGAAAGAAACTTTGCATATGTTCATGAGGATTCTCATGATGTTCTCCTTGAAAAATCGGCAACATACGGATTACTCTAGGCTTCAGTTTGTAGGACATATCCATGGCTGGACAGTCAATACAAAGGGGCGGCAATTCACAGTTGAAATTCAGCTCTCGTAACGTTTGTGATTGCTCCATTGAATCTATTCTGCAAAATAAAGATGATCAAGTGCAAATCTAATAGAAAATAAAATAAGAGAAAAAGAAAATTAAACACAATCTCCCCGGCAACGGCGCCAAAATTTATGATCGGTCGTCAGCAATCATAAAAATAAATATCCCAACAATTACTAACTAAACTAGCTAGGGCAAGTAGGGGTCGATCCCACAGAGAGAACGGCTCTTCCTTTTCTCAAACAAAACAAATTAATAAAGAGAATTTAAAGAAGAATTAAAATTAAATCTAACTAAAAGTAAATTAACTAAGAAATCAATCAAGAAAATTAAAGAAAACAATTAATCAAAAGCAGTGAATATTATTGAGAATAACAATTAAATAGAAACCTCCAACATAGAATTAATATCCCTCTTGACAACAATAACATGGATCATTGATATCTAAAGATTATGAGAACCCTGAATAACCTGTCGGACTTAACCTAAATTACCTTGATTAGATAAGATTACCGATCAAAGTCAATCTATCCCTTTTACTCTTTCAGCAATCAATTACTTTCTTAGGGCTTAGAGATCACTTAGGAATAAAGCATGAAGAACAAGTAATTTAATAACAAGCACAATGAGAAATTTCTCGCCCATTGATTCTTTTCTCTCTTGGATGGAGGATCAATTCACATCCAATTGCTACATAAAATTAAGCTGGACGATCAATTCACAACCTAATCTAGCTAATGCTAACTCAATTTATCATGAAAGTGTCGACCCAGTCAATCAAAACAAGCAACATAGAATTCATACAGAGATCCAAGAAATACTCAAATAAATTCTCATATAAAAACACAAAATCTCACCATGGAATTAGTCAAGAGATCAATTAAATTCTACATTGGAGAAAAGAAAAGGATTACTCACTCATAAATTGAGTGATCATCCACAAATAAGAAGAAGAAAACTTATCTATGAATGAGGAAGAGAGGGGGCGGCGGCTCCTAGGGTTTTTCTCCTCCAAACCTTCAACTAAACAATATAACTTATGAAGAATAAAATTACATTCAAAATCTAATCCTAAGGTGGCTATTTATAGTGGGGAAATAAGGGTAGGGCGGTTTAGGGCTGTCTTGGACTCCAAGCAGGATTAGGTGTCATCCTTGAATAAAACCCAAGTTTAAATAGGATTCTGGAATTTTCTGGATTTCTACAGAAACTTCACCGGCAGATTCGGGCTTGAAAAAAGCAGAATTGGGCTTCAGACTTCAAAGGAAAGTTGTAGAGCTCGGAGTTAGCTTTCCAACGAGTACTCATGGGCTTAAAACGGACATCTGAGCAAAAGTTATGGCCTTTCTACCGAGACTGCGCTGAAATCGGGCTTATATCGCAAATCTACGGGATTAATGCGTGATTTGGATATTCTTTTGGATATTAGACCCACAAATTGGGATTTTAACTCCAATTATAGGTTTATATGGGCTAAGTATATTCCCATGTCAATAATCCAAAATTCCTTAGCTTCAGGGCTTGGCTTCAATCCTTTGCAATTTTAGCTCCAATCTTCAATTCTTGCTCCTTGAAATAATTCTTCAATGATCTTCAAATTTTCAAATTATCTTCAAGAAATCTTCAAACATGAACTTTGCATCTCCAAATCTATACTCAAAACTACTTTGCTAATATCTGTGTAAAAAGTAATCAAAATAGCTCCAAAAGTAGTGAAAATAAGCAAATTCTCAATTTCACATCTCATAAAGACTAAAAACACAAATACTTAGAAAATAAGGTATAAATGCATATAAAAGTTGTAAAAAGTATAGAAAAATAGCTATAAAAATATGCATAATTTGAGCTCGATCAGATGCCCCCCTTGTGAGCAACTGAAAACTGTAAAGTTATTGGAATGCCCCCTCTTTGGAGCAACTGAATAACTGAAAATGTTGATAGAATGCCCACTAAGTGAAAAACTGTAAAGTTGTTGGAATGCCCCTTCTTGGGATCAACTGAAAAACTGAAAAGTTGTTGGAATGCCCCCTCTTTGGAGCAATTGAAGGACTGAAAAGTTGATGGAATGCCCCCCTCCTTGAAGCAACTGAAAACTGTAAAGTTGTTGGAATGCCCCCTTCCTGGAGCAATTGAAAAAACTGTACAGTTGTTGGAATGCCCCCTCCTTGGAGCAACCGAAAACTGTTGAAAGATGATCTTGATAACTGTTGAAAGACGACCTGTTTCCAGTCGAACTTGATAAGTGCTGAAAGATGACCTGTTTCCAGTCGATCTTTATAACTGCCTCGAGACGACCTGTTTCCAGTCGATCGTGATAACTGTTGAAAGATGACCTATTTCCAGTCAACTCTGATTGATTGTTGAAAGACGACCTGTTTCCAGTCGATCTTGATAACTGCTTTGAGATGACTTGTTTCTAGTCAGCTGCGATATTGCCGCTAGGATTGAGCAAAATGATTGTTCCTTGGTTTGTTCTAATAACTGCTTGAGAACTTCTATATGTCCTTTAGCCGTCTGATAACATGTTCTGAGGTTGACTTCTGGTAGCTGCTTGAAATGACCCGTTCTGAAGGCCACTTTGATAATCTTATTACAAGACCCCATTAAAATTTGAAATGTGCCAGGAGGTGATCGTGATTGCTTTGAACTTCTTGATTTTACCGAACTCTGATATTCTTGTCTTTTGCCTCGTGACTATCTGCTTTTTCTCCTTTGATTGCTTTTGCTCTGTCCACTTGGATCCTTCTATGTGTCTGCTTATCCCATTGTCTTTTGGCGCCTCATTCCCTATGTCTCTCAATAACTTGCGCAACTCAGTCGGATGTCCTTGCCCCCTTATTTCATCTTGTCATGAATGATGATTGAATGTATGCATGAATGCACATGTATGATGAATGACTATTGAATCTACTACGGTAAGTAAATTCATTTTGACTTCCCTTATTTTACCATTGTCTCTTTGATGAGGTTCCTTGCTTTGAGACCTACCATGATTGACCTTGATTTTGAGGATCCCCTTACCCCTTTGTTCTGGTATTCACCTTCCTTATTTTCCTGCACCAACTTGTCAAAAGTTAAAGTGATAAATATGCAACTTAAACATATATAGTATGATTTCAGAAGACAATGTCCCATTTTTCTTATTATTATCTTTTTTACTAGACATGCCCCTACATGCTGACCTATTATCCAAAAATTAATGACCACCACTCATAAGACCTTCTCGCCTGATATCCCTAACCTTCGCCCTAGGCTCACAAATAGAATGCAAAATTCTTGAAAAACCAAATTTGTAAAAATGATTTGTGTCAAAAGATGGCTATGACTTGTGATTTCGTCAACAAAAATGTTTTACTGTTTATGATGTTATGCAATATGACAAGCCCACGCGTTCAAAGAAAGAAACACATTGTTTGCATTAATACTGCAATATAGATAAGAGAGTGTAGTTGTTAACTAAGAGAGTCTCATATTTAATAGAAGAGGACAACATAGAAAGGTAGCGCCTCATAATGATGAATACTCCGACGACGATGTGATGACATAGCCTTTGGATCTTTCCTGAAGAAAACCTACTGTACTGATAGCACCCACTCAGTCTGGATCGTGCCCTTACTCCCTTTTGTCCTTAAATGATAGCTTGGTACCCACCTACTGCTAGTTTGCTTTGTCCAAACTCTTAAGCCGCCCTTTTCGGGTTTCCAGCTCAAGTTTCTCCTTTTTCCGTCCTTCGCTTGAGCCGCCCTTTTTCGGGTTTTCAACTCAAGCAACCCCCAATGGATCCAAGCCGCCCTTTACGGGTTTTCAGCTTGGACCTCTCCTTTTTATATCTTTCTTTTTGCGACCTCTTACTTTTTTAGACCCAGTTTTTTTTTGCGTAGTATTCTTTTACTACGTCTGCATTGATGGGACTCGGGAACTCTTCTCCATCCATCTCTTGTAAAATTTGTGCTCTTCTTTAAAAAGCCTTTTCAAGTGGGCCACCCTGATTTGGCGTTCATTTGTCCCTTAGGGTTCCTTTGATCCGGAAGAAAACTAAATCGCCTTCCTTGAGCCATCTTGGGCGAATTTTCTCCTCCATTCTCTTCTGATAGGTCACTTGGGCTGAGTCTCCAAATACTTCTAATCCCTTCATTTTCCTTTCTAATGCCAACTAGCCTCATACTCTGTCATATCTCTGTCCAGCTGTGCTGAACAATAATCACCGTTTGGGATACCCACACTCGTCCAATGCCTTGACAAATTTGAGGGCCTGTCGTAATGTTCTTCCATTTTTTTTTTGTTATTTTTTCTTTCTTCTTCTTTTTCTTTTTCTTTGCGACTCGTCTTTAGAAGTCATGTCATGGAAGAGTGTAACTATCGCCCTTTGGCATGTTGCCCAGCATTCCTTTAGTCCGAACAGGATAATTTTGCAGCAAAAGATTCCCTAAGTGGCGCCATTTTGATCTGCTCTTACCCTGGAAACCTGTCCATCAAAGAAAACCACGAGTACCCTATTGTGTTGCCTATCTATATCTGGTGGCGGGAAGTTGTCTTGATTCACGTCCTTACTTTACCATCTTTCTTCAGAATTGGGACTATATATTAAACTATCATTTGGGGTATTTATCTTCTTATAGGAATCCGACATTGGATTGCTTCTTTGCCTTTTATAGTCTTCATCCGCCTCAACTCTTATTGCACTAGTCTCATACCTGTGCTAATAGGCAATTAAGGAGCCGCTACTTCTTGATCCATATCCGGTATGCCCTAATATGACCAAGCAAACACATCTGAGAACTTTGTCAACAAATCTACCGCCCTGTCCGTCCTATTCTGCCAAACTAGTACTGATCTTCATTTCTGTAAGAGCTTCTTATGTTCCCAAGCTTACTAATTATGTGATCTCTTCGTGGAGTACAATTTTTTTTCCTTCATGTTCAACTAGTCTCAGGAGGTATGAGGGAAGGGTCTAATCCTCCATGTCTTCATCATTTAGCTTATCAGCACAGATAGGCCTCTCAAAGTCAAATCCTGGGTTGTCTGAAGCGTCTTTGCATTCATCATCATTTGGCCTGAAATATAATAATAGATACTATATATATACAAGAGTGATGAATAGAATATGAATAAAGAATGAATGGAATATGAGACAAGAACGTGGGCTTGAAACATGCATTGTATTTAATTACAAGTGGAGTTCAAATAGGTGAAACTATTACAAACTTATGATTGTTCCAGTTTGGTTTCCAAGAACAACGAATGATTCTTTATATAAACAGAAATACTTTTCCTTATTTACAACCTTTTATTGAAAAAAACCTTTCTTCTCTCTTTTTTTTTCTGTTTTTGTTCTCTTTTTTTTTAAACCTCATTATTCCTTTGGTCATTGCCTAGACGAAGATTTTTACCCCTAGTTGAGCACTTGTGAGAGTTGTCCTTAAGTGGTGGTCACTTGATTCTGCAAGTTTTATTATCTTTAAACAAAGGAACTTTGTTTTCTTTAATCATTTTAGCAGCAGAAGTGCAACAATTTTAACCGCTATAAACAAATCGAATTCTACATACTGATGACTCAAAATACAGTAACTTAAACCCTAAATGCTATGCATGTGCCAGATATGCTCTAAGGTTTTAGAAATTCTTCCTGAGGTGGACCTTCTTTGCCCCTTTATGACCGATCTGGAGCTGTTCGACCCTCGAGAAACCACTTACTTGTGCTATTGTCTTTAACTTTTTCGCCTTGAAATTCCAAAGTCCTCTTCTGACTGGCCATTTATCTAAGTGAGAGCGACTTCACTAGCACGTTTTGGCTTTTCCAAAGTATGTGAGGAAGGAAACTCCTCGACCCCCACTCTACTTCTACAACCCTCACCGTCAGCTTGACAATGTGCTTCGTCAAGTCACTCAATTTCTGACTCCGCTGCAATATACTTAGGCCTCTTATGTGTCCCTGGCAATGTTAGATTCTGACAAAGCAAGTAGATAACAAGTAACATCTAATAGTGATCTACATGAGCAATGCATGATGGTTGCATGATATATACAAATGATTGCATAATGTATGCATGAGCATATATAAGTGGATAACCTAAACGATTGGCAACTCTTGAAAATGTGCATGGAAATGCAAAATACTAGTCTAATACACACGAGAATGGTGCATGATATGGCAAACTTTGAATGAATGCATGATGATGCAAGCTCGATGCAACTCAAACGGTCCCAATCTGCCCATTATAAAGCTATGCCCTATGGTTCTTTACACATAAGCCATCTTCATGAGTGTCTTCTGGAGCGCTTGGGCCTTTTTCTTTGAATTCTCTTCCCTCTTTTTAAACTGTAGTGGTTGATGGACCTAACTGTTCCTGCTACAGTAGCTGGAACCGAATTGGTGCCCCCCTTGATGGCCTTTACGAGCATTCTGGGAGAAATGACCATCCCTTAAGCTAGCTTGGCTCTGACGTCATGTCCAACATATTGGGCTCTCTCAATCTTTGGTATGAATAATTCTGGCTCGTCCTGTAGCTTATCCACTAGTCTTCGCCGCAATAACTTAGAAACCTCTCTTCTGATGCTTTATGTCCCTCTGACCCCATTCATCTGATGATGTTACTCTGAGCTGTATCGCCTGGGTTTAGCTTTCTCACCAAGTCTTGTACATCATATTTCAACCTCACACAGTCTCCTGTAAAATGCCCCTCGATCCTCGAATGGTAATCATAGTGGCATCGGGGTCATACCAGGGTCTATTAGTGATCGAGCTAAATTATGCATGTTTTTATAGCTATTTTTATATACTTTTTGCTATTTTTATATGTGTTTTTACCCTATTTTGCTAGTATTTGTGTTTTTAGGTCTTGAAGACAAGAAAAGTGAAAACTTATTGTTTTTCACTCTTTTTGGACCTATTTTGGAGACTTTTTACTCAACTATGGACTTAGCCATTTGGAATGAAGATTTGAAGATGCGAAGTTTGTGTTTTAAAGATTTCTTGAAGATATTTTGAAGATTTGAAGACTATTGAAGAATTAATTCAAGAAGTAAAAATTGAAGATTTGGAGCTTATTTGAAGCCAAGCCTAGAAGAAGCCCTGAAGTTGAGGATTTTTGGATTATTTATATGGGAATATACTCAGCCCATATAAACCTATAATTGGAGTTAAAATCTCAATTTATAGGCCTAATATCCAAAAGAATATCCAAATCCCGCAATAATTGGAGTTAAAACCTATAATTGCGATATAAGCCCGGTTTCAGCGCAGTCTTCGTAGAAAGACCATAACTTTCTGCTCAGATATCCGTTTTAAGCCCATGAGTAGCCGTTGGAAAGCTAACTCCGAGCTCTACAACTTTCTTTTGAAGTGTAAAGCCCAGATCTGCCATCTTCAAACCCGAATATCAAGTCGAAATTCCTGCCAGATTCCAGAAAATTCCAGAATCCTATTCTAACTTGGATTCTACTCTAGGATGACACCTAATCCAACTTGGAATCTAAGTCAGCCCCTAAACCGTCCTACCCTATTCCTCCACTATAAATAGCCACCTCCTGTATCACAAATCACACAACTTTACACATCACAAATTTTAGATAATTCTCTTTTTCTACCATTCTTTAGTTTTAGGTTTTTCTCTAGTTTTAGAAGGGGGAAGTCGACACCCTCTCTAGCCATAGAGGGGTGCGACGTCCCTAAGGTTTCAAGAAGGAGAAATCGTTCCTCCTTTGTTCTGTAAGTATTCTTATGCCTCTCATGGATTTTCCTAAGTCCATGAGTAGCTAAATCCTTAATACTTCTAATCCTTTGGTGAATTCAATCAATTGATTATGGTGATATTTCTATACTTATAATTTTGTGTTAAGTTCTTGATGATAGTAGTCAAAACCCTAGAATAATTTTATGATTCTGAATCTTATATGAGTTATGTGGCCACTAACGATATAAGAGGAAGATCTATGGCTAGATCAAGCTTAGAATTAATCACTCAAGTTTGATTGTGTGTAGCAAATTAGGTTTGTTTAATCGCTGCTTAATGGGTATTTGTCTATCGGAGGGCGAGAAATTTCTCTTTGTATGGTTCTACTTTGTAGGCATGTGTGTAAAATTAATTAATCTTAATGCTTTGTTCTTAAGTGATTTTTAAGCCCTAAGAAAGTAATCGATTGCTGAAGGAATAAAAGGGATAACTGCAGCTTTAATCGGCTTCTTATCTAAAATACATGTTGGGAAACCTATATCAGTTGTCAGTCAAGAATAAGATGCTTAATTCACCTTTTAAGTCAATGATCCATAGTTAATCTAATTGAATCATACCATCAAAGAAGAAGTATGCTTTATAATTACTGTTTGCTTTATATTCTGTTTTAGATTTAGATTTAGATTTAATTTGCTTTGCTTTGATTTTTAGTTTAATTGTTTTTTTTATAATTGATATTTACAATCCCCTGTTTCCTAATTGATTTCTTTGGAAAAGATTTTTCCTTATTTTCCTTCTTTCATCACATAACCCTTCTCTGTGAGATTCGACCCCTACTTGCCCTAGCTATTCTAGTTAGTTTATTGTGGGGATTATTTTTATGGTCATAGACGACACGATCAATTAGTCAAATTGAGGATAACACTGTTGTCCTTGGGCACTTGCTGGTCCTTTTTCATGCCCCTATTTCTTAGCGATGTCTCCTCTAGTCAAATCGATTGTCTTAGCCGGTGCCATCCTATGAGGGTATATTTGACAGTAGTCAATAGGTAAGGACATGTTTTCCCCTACTCCTACCGAAAACCTTAGGGTTTTCCCCACTTGACATTTCTGTACTGATTCCGGATAGGTCCTTCAAAATGTCCTCTGTGTTCTGGACTTCCTTCACTACCCCTCTCTCGTCTACCAACTACTACATCATTGCCGCAACTGATCGAGCTCAAATTATGCATGTTTTTATAGCTATTTTTCTATACTTTTTGCTATTTTTATATGTGTTTTTACCCTATGTTGTTAGTATTTGTGTTTTTAGGTCTTGAAAACAAGAAAAGTGAAAACTTATTGTTTTTCACTCTTTTTGGAGCTATTTTGGAGACTTTTTACTCAAATATGGATTTAGCCATTTGAAATGAAGATTTGAAGATGCGAAGTTCGTGATTGAAGATATTTTGAAGATTTGAAGCCAATTGAAGAATTAATTTAAGAAGTAAAAATTGAAGATTTGGAGGTTTATTGCAAAGGATTGAAGCCAAGTCCAGAAGAAGCACTGAAGTTGAGGATTTTTGGATTAATTATATGAGAATATACTCAGCCCATATAAACCTATAATTGGAGTTAAAATCCCAATTAATAGGCCTAATATCCAAAAGAATATCCAAATCCCGCAATAATCCCGCAGATTTGCGATATAAGCCCGGTTTCAGCGCAGTCTTCGTAGAAAGGCCATAACTTTCTGCTCAGATGTCCGTTTTAAGCCCATGAGTAGCCGTTGGAAAGCTAACTCCGAGCTCTAGAACTTTCTTTTGAAGTGCAAAGCCCAGATCTGCCATCTTCAAGCCCGAAATCGACATCGAAGTTGCTGCCAAATTCCAGAAAATTCCAGAAAATTCTAGAGTCCTCATCTAACTTGGATTCTACTCTAGGATGACACCTAATCCAACTTGGAGTCTAAGTTAGCCCCTAAACCGTCCTACCCTATTCCTCCACTATAAATAGCCACCTCCTGTATCACAAATCACACAACACTTCCACACATTAGATACACATCACAAATTTTAGATAATTCTCTTTTTCTACCTTTCTTTAGTTTTTAGGTTTTTCTCTAGTTTTAGAAGAGGGAGAAGTCGACACCCTCTCTAGCCATAGAGGGGTGCGACGTCCCTAGGGTTTCAAGGGGGAGAAATCGTTCATCCCCAGTCCTGTAAGTATTCTTATGTCTCTCATGGATTTTCCTAAATCCATGAGTAGCTAAATCCTTAATACTTCTGATCCTTTGGTGAATTCAATCAATTGATTATGGTGAGATTTCTATACTTATAATTTTGTGTTAAGTTCTTGATGATAGTAGTCAAAACTCTGTTTTAATTTTATGATTCTGAATCTTATCTGAATTATGTGGCCACTAACGATGTAAGAGGAAGATTTATGGCTAGATCGGGCTTAGAATTAATCACTCAAGTTTGATTGTATGTAGCAAAATAGGTTTGTTTAATCGCTGCTTAATGGGTATTTGTCTATCGGAGGGCGAGAAATTTCTCTTCATATGGTTCTACTTTGTAGGCATGTGTGTAAATTAACTGTTCTTAATGCTTTGTTCTCAAGTGATCTTTAAGCCCTAAGAAAGTAATCGATCATTGAAGGAATAATAGGGATAACTGCAGCTCTAATCGGCCTCTTATCTAAAATACATGTTGGGAAACCTATATTAGTTGTCAGTCAAGAATAAGATGCGAAATTCACCTTTTAAATCAAGGATCCATAGTTAATTTGATTGAATGATACCACTGGTGATCAAGAAGTATGCTTTTTAATTATTGTTTGCTTTATATTCTGATTTAGATTTAGATTTAGATTTGCTTTGCTTTGATTTTTAGTTTAATTGTTTGCTTTATAATTGTTATTTACAATCCCCTGTTTTCTGTTTGATTTTTGGAAAAGATCTTTTTATCTTTTTATTGTTCATCACATAATCCTTCTCTGTGGGATTCGACCCCTACTTGCCCTAGCTATTCTAGTTAGTTATTGTGGGGATTATTTTTATGGTCATAGACGACACGATCAGCAACCTTCTTCATATCCCATCTCAATTCTTCCTGGGCTTGCTCTACCTGCTGAAGTCCAGCTAGTTACTCTTTCATTCTAGTCTGATCTGCTCGTGTGAAATCATATTCCCCGCATCGGGTTATTATTTTCCAAGTTATTTAAAAAAAAAATTTAAAGGCGTGGAGTCCCTCCACAATTTGGTAGGAACTTCAACAAGCCAAAAGCCGTAACCATTTACAATTCTGTGAATAATCAGGGTTCTTGTCTTCATGAATGTGACCGTACCAAAATTATGCATCTTTTTATGATCATTTTCCTATGCTTTTTGGGTATTTTATGCTTGATTACGCCTTGTATTTGGTATATTTGTGTTTATAGGTGTTAAAGGGAAGACAAGTGCAAAACCACCACTTTTGTGCCTTTTTGGATGATTATTTACACAAATATTTTCCAAGAACAATTTGGAGGAAGAATGCAGCCAATATGATCGTGATTGAAAAGCTTGAAGAGTCAAATCTATCATCATAAGATTGATTTTCAAAAGTTAGAAGCAAAAGAGCAAGGTTGAAATTCAAGGCAAGAAGACATGTCAAGAAGTGTCATAGCACTGGAGTACATGGGTTGCGAGGCAAATCACATGGGGCGCCAAGCATACCACATGGGCCCCCAGCGCTAGTCGGACGAGTCACCAGCACCAGCATGGGCGCAGGAGACCTGGGGCCTGAGGCCAACGCCTTGGGCGCTCAGGCCTGCGACATGGGCGCCCAGGGGGAGTCGGGGCCAGCTATGCCCGCGCACCAGCAAGCACTCCGCGTGTCTTCACCTTGAAGCCTCTTCACTTGTTTCCAGATTTGGTGACCCTTTTGTATTTTGGCCATAACTTTTGATCCAGAGCTCCGTTTGAGGCGTATGAGTAACCGTTGGAAAGCTGACTTCAAGATCTACAACTTTCATGTTTTGGTCGAAGCCCAGTTTTGCCGTTATCGTGGATGAAAATGCTTCTGAAGTTTCTGCAGACATGTTGGACTTTTAAAAGCCCAAGATGATTTGATAAACCCTAATTCGGTACTAAGAGTTAGCCCAGACCTGGAGGACGACTTTAAACCCAATTAAAGGTGGTTTAATGTGCTTAAATTACTATCTTGTCCTAGGTTAAGTTAGCCCTAAGTCTCTAGTATAAATAGTCACCTTTTCTCTCTAGAAAAAGAGTTGGTGATTTAGATTGAAGATTGGAGCAAGGAGCCGCCGGCCATACTTAGGTTTTTCTATTCCTTTTGATGGCTACTCAATTCATGAGTAGCTAATCTTTTATTTCTCCAATGTAGAATCTTATTGATCTCTTGACATTTAATTTATGGGGAGACTTTTCTTCTTGATAATTTGATTTCCACTTGAATATGTTTCTTATCTCTATACTTTATTTTATGTATTTATATTTTGATGGATTTGGAGGCCTACTTATCTTGATGATATAAATGCTAAAGTTAGATTCAAGTAGCTTGAGTCAAGCTAAAATTGGTCCAAGTAACAATTGTAATTCTAGGAGTCCTAGGTTCAATAGGATATCAAGCCTTGTTGAAATCTTTAGGCCGAGATGGAAATTGATGTAGGCAAGTTTGGTATTGATTTATCATGCATGTGGATTAATAAAACCTAATGCTTGTTATATGAAGGGCTGCAACCATAGATTATAACATTAGAGGTTAATTGTCAGCGAGATGCGGGTTAATCTTATTAGCATGTTGGAATTAGCATTACGTCTGTTCCTATACCAATTATTCAAGCGGAGTTGTTTAAGATGTTAGGGGGATTATTTTGTTCTAAGAAAAGTTGAAGCCTACGTCTTAGGATATATACTACTTTGGAATAATTTATGATGCTTGATTGATTAACAATTTATATCAAATTCATATTTTGTGTCGATGATCCATGTTAACCTTGTCAAGGGTGAAATAGATTCTATATTGGAGGCTTGTTTTACATAGTTGATTACTCAGTTTACTTTGCTCTTAATTTGTTTTGTTAGTTTAAATTTAGAATTACCATAACCTCTTCTTTCAAATTACTCTTTTTAAAATAATTGATTAGTGAAGAAATTATCCTCTCTCCCTGTGGATTCAATCCCTACTTGCCCTAGCTAGTAGTTATTGGTTTGTGGGGAATTATCTTGTGATTTGATCAATGACCGATCATAATGTTACGACAATGAGCTATCCTTGAATGAAATGAGGTTTGTATCTGCCATCGGACAATGGGATACAAGATATTTAAGATTTTTAAAGGTGTGGAGTCCCTCCACAATTTGGTAGGAACTTCCACAAGCCAAAAGTCGTGACCATTTACAATTCTGTGAATAATCAGGGTTCTTGTCTTTATGAATGTTATGACAAGTTATAAACACGAGTGAGGCGTGTACGAGGCATCTAAACATTTGCCATCGGACAATGGGGATAAAAGATACTTGATTGATATCCTGGACTGGGTCCAATAATTCATGAAATCTGCTTGAACACCCTTTTTTGGGCTTAAATCGAGCATCTTTTATCCCGTTTGTAGCTTGGCAAATCTTACAAATGTATGATAATGCATGATGTTGAAATGATTGGAGAATAAAAAGACAAGGAAAGTGTTGGTGATACTTAGGAGTATATATAAGGGTAAGCAACTAATAACTAAAGAAAAGCTTCGAAAGAAAGTGCCCCACTTGCTTTGTAAAATGTTTTTCCATAAAACTCGGCAAATATGTTGCCTTGGGACAGGTTGGTCTACTTATCGTGAGCAATGCGATTACTCACTCTACGATCCAATTTTGCAAAGCGAGATAGGCAAGGCAAGACATGTTCCTTTTCTGTACCTTGGTTTATCATCACGGGATTGACTTTACCTAGGCTGGACATTAGGGTATCTACATGCTGGGTGAGGTTTCCCATAGTTCTAAAGGTTCCCAAACTGTCATTACTGTCACCCAATTTAGGCTAGTAAGACCTCCGATCCTCACCCACTATAGGCTCACTGGAAAGGATTCAGTCTGAGTGGAGGTGTTCACTACAAACCCCCACGGTGACTATCGTCACACGAGGGCTAGCTACTTTGCCTCTTCCTAAAAGGGTTAGAGCTTTGGTATAAACTCATACAATGCAAATGTAAGTTACTTAGTGCTCATGTGAAGGAACCAACAAACCTTGCTGGCCTCTCACAACCCAAATTACTAAACTACCCCCAATGACAACAAAAGCAGATAAAGGGGTTAAGAAGAATATATATGTATGAATGCATCTTTATTAATGAATAGGCATGACATATATATGCAAGATAAAAACATAGGCATGAATAGATAAGAAAAAGGCAATTAACACTTAACCAGTTATGTAACCCTAGTTAATTCTGAACCAGTGTTCAGTTTGACTCTCTAATGTCCCCAGTGGAGTCGCCAAGCTGTCCCAACGTTCACGACAGGCGGGAAAACTATCATTAAGGTTCTAATGGGGTTCATATGGGGAGTCGCCACTAATCTTTTTTTTACCTAGGTGTGATTAGCAACCTATCCAATTATTAAGTCTAATATTAACCTTAGCTTGAAGGTAATACTAAACCTAATGCAGTCTGTTTAACCAGAGTCTATGGTCCGGGAGTCGGGTACGCGTGGGGAAGGATTAGCACCCCCACGACGCCCGTCGAAACGACGGCACTGACTGGTCTAGAACTGACTTCGGGTTTCTATAGTTGGTTAATTCATTTTAAGCCTTAGTCTTTTCATGTCTAACTTTATACTTAGCCTTACTTAGTTCTTCGTTTTATGCCAAATTGTTACTTGTTTTCTTTATTCAATTGTCCGGATTGGGCCAATTTACTATTGCCTTTATTTTGACTTAATTTATTTAGATTAAGCCAATTCATTATTTCCTTCCCTTTATTGACTCAATTTTTATAAATCAAGTCCTTTTATTGTTTTGCTTAATCTCTTTTTAGATTAAGTTCTTTATTGACTTCACTTAAATACCTTGAATTAAGTTCTTTATTCTACTTAATTTCTTTTCCTGAAATTAAGCCTATGTCTTTTACTTAATTTTCTTAAAATTAAGCCAGTCTTTCTTTACCTAGTTTCCCTGAAACTAACCGGTCTTTCTTTACCTAGTTTCCCTGAAACTAGCCAGTCTTTTCTTTGCTTAATTTCCTTGAAATTAAGCCAGTCTATCTTTACCCAATTTCCTTGAAATTAAGCCAGTTTATCTTTACCTAATTTCTTTGAAATTAAACCAGTCTATCTTTATCTAATTTCCTTGAAATTAAGCCAGTCTTCTTTTTACCTAGTTTCCTTGAAACTAAGCCAGTCTTCTTTTACCTAATTTCTTTGAAATTAAGTCAGTCTTCTTTCAGTCTTTTTTTTTTTTTTGTCTTTTTTCAGTCTTCTTTCTTTTGCCTAATTTCCTTGAAATTAAGCCCTCTATCTGATTTTACTTAATCATCTTTGGATTAAATCTTTGCTGACTTTACTTAATTCTTGTGAAATTAAGTCTTTGCTAATTTTACTTAATTCTTGTGAAATTAAGTCTTTGCTAATTTACTTAATTCTTGTGAAATTAAGTCTTTGCTAATTTACTTAATTCTTGTGAAATTAAGTCTTTGCTAATTTACTTAATTACCCTAAATTAAGTCTGTGCTGGTCCTTACCTAATTTCTTTCCTTGAAATTAAGTCTGTGCTTATCCTTACCTAATTTCCTTTCTTAAAAATGAGCCAGTCTTTTTACTTAATTTCCTTGAAATTAAGTCAATCTTTTCTTTACCTAATTTCCTTTATTGAAATTAAGCCAGTCTCTTTTTTTTTACTTAATTTCCTTGAAATTAAGCAGTCTTTTCTTTACCTAGTTTCCTTGAAACTATGCCAATCTCTTTTTTTTTTTACTTTTACTTAATTCTATGAATTAAGTCCTTAGATTGCTGTTTTTACTTAATTTCTATGAATTAAGTCTTCTGACTACTGTTTTTACTTAATTTCTATGAATTAAGTCCTTAACTATGCTTAGTTTTCTTAGTTGCCCTGAATTAAGACTTTACTCTTCTTGATTTCCAAATTAAGACCTTGACCGTACTTTTCCTTTCTTAATTTTTTCTTTAATCACACTAGATTGAAGCTTACTCCTCTTGATTTTTCTTAATCTTCCTTAATCACACTGAATTAAAGCTTTAATTGTGCATATGATGCATGTATTTTGGTTTAATCACTTTTTACCCAAATATTTATACGAGCGGTATTATTTGGGCACCTTCCACTTGATTGGTAAGACCCCCAAATTAGTACCCCAAGCCTAGGAAATTAGGATTAAAATGGACAAGTATTGTCACATTTCACCCAATTATTCCATCATCGGTGTCAATTTAACTTTCTCAAATGAACTGTCATTTTGCAACAATTAGAGAAATGTAAACATGGATGTACATGGTTGATTAATCTAACTTTTATCCTTTGATTTTTCCATAAGATTAGTAAGCTTAATTACTAAATTATTAACAAAATTGGACATTAGGGACTTGAATGAACTCTCCATTAGCTTATTGGACCCAATTGAGCTAAATGAGCACCTAAAGGACTTGATTGCACAAAATAAGGACGAAATTGAAAAAGGGTTTGAGAATTTACCTGAAGTGGGTCGGGTATGGGTTGACCCGTACGGACCACTATAAAGAGCTTTCTTTCTCTTTCCTCTCCCAACTTTACCAACCCTAACCGCCCAAATTACATCTGCCTGAAATCGCCCAGTGGCGGCGCCACCGCGCCGGGCTTCGATCGGAGCTCCAATGTAGCTCAAAACATCCAGATTTCTTCTCCTCCTCTCCGCGGGTTCGGTTCCGAGCCTCGTTTACCCAAAAGCACACCGCAAATCCCTCAAATCGGGCTTACCCGAAGCCTTCTTTGGGTTTCCGATCTCGAAGTTCAGCCATTAGATGGACACCCAACTCTGGTATGTTCCCCTCACTTTCCTTCTGAAGCTTTCCATAGCTTTCTTTTGTAAACCGACGCTCCTCACCTCAAAAGCCCCATACATCCCTGATATGAACCCTTACTCGATCCAAAAACTCTTAAGTCCCGGCGGTTATTCCAACTCATGTAAGCCCTCAGACACTAAACTCCCATCCTATCAAACTAATTTCCTTGAAATTATCTTGTAAAAAAATCCCCAAATTTTTAGTAGAAATTTCCATAGAGTTTCCTCTCTTCCTTTTTTCTTACCCCTAATTACCAGAGTCTTCTCCTTTTAAAGATAAGATCCTCTTCACTTGCTCCCTTGCCAACTACCCCTCTTGCCAACTACTTCCTCTTATCCCCATTCTCTGATTCTCTTCTAGGCGCTTCTTGATATTTTGTCTGTTTATGGTGCAGGTAAAATTGAAGGGATGAGGATGGAGCTTCAACACTGAGCTGTCTCCATGCTGAGTCACCATCCTTGGTAATTTCTCTCCATCTTCCTTTTGTTTTTGAATTCAATCCTTATCCAATTCCACCATTCCTTCATTCCTGTTTTGTCCCTCGTAGCTGGTCAGAGAAGCGATTTGCTGAGGTGGCAGGATGATGAGCTGGATGATGAGGTGTCAAGGATTCTCTCCTCAGGTATATCCCTCTTTCCCTTTCTTTAATTGAAATTGGGGCTTCTCTGTTTTTTTTTATAATCCTGCTTTGCTTGGGTGCCTTGTTGTTTGCTGTGTTGGTAATTGATCCTTTCTGTTGATGCCTTGTCAAAAAGAATGCCTTTAGCTAATGATTAGATGACCTTGCTTTGCCCTGTTTTTGCTCTGGTCCCAATGGTTGTCTTGTAAACCCTGTCTTTACTACATTCTGACTCTGTTCTTGCTGTTTAAATGATGATATCGTGAGCCTGGGAAGAAATCATTTTTCTGGTTTGTGTTTCTGCAGGATGTGTATGCCATGTTAACTGCTCTGCTTTTGGATGAATTTGACAACCTCATGATAATGGTAAGCGGTCCTCATTGAACCTGTAAAGAGATGCATTTCATTGTGTATTTGATTGAAAGTTATTCTCGACTTCCTGCTTGCTTAACTCTATCTAATCTTTCATTGGTGCCCTGTTGAATTGCAATAGCAAGTATGCTTAGCATTGTAGTAATCATGATGAATGAATGTAGCTGCCTTGTTCTATTTTGTTCATCTTGTCTTTGCAACATAGCTGGTGTACTTGGTTAATAACCCTTGATGAATTGTTTCAAATTGTCAATCTTATGCCCCTGACTGCATTATGTTTGAAAAGTTTAACCTAACGATGAAAGCTTTCAAACTTCTTTTAACATTGCCGGTGATCTTGAGCATGTCAATGCCATTCTGAGCTTTGCCTTGCTCTTGTGTGTGATCTTGCCTTGTTAACTGTTGCTTTGCTGAATAATGTTCTGTTTTGTGACTTGATAGACCCAAATTCTTGTTCAAATGAAGCAGGTGACAGACCTGTATAACTTCTCTTTTTTGGGAATTCTCTTGCTTTCCACAGTGCTCCCTATGTCTGCTGTTGATTTTATGCTTGCTGCCTTGTTTGATTCTCTATCTTGTTTGCTTTGTCTATTACCATCTATGTCTTGCTCCTTTCCCGTACAAGCATGTTGTCATGGACTAGCTGCAATGCCGCAAAACTTTTCCACTGTCTGTCAATCCCTTGTTCTGTTTTACCGAATTGAACTTGCTATCCTTATCTGTACTTTGAATCACTCCTTATATCCTTGCCTGCTTGCTGGGAATGTAAAGTTGCACTGATTCTATTTAAATGTTGTGGTGATTTGCAGGTCGCTTTAGCTCATGGGCTTCGAACCAGCGTCAAGGCCAAGAAAAAGCCGTGAAGAGAGAATAGGAAGTCATGTGGCCTTTTATTCTTTCCATTTTTCCTCAAATACTGTAATTCTAATAAGGAGAAAATCATAGCCATTCTATTTCTATTTCTATCAAAAGAACCAAGACATGTACTGCTTTTACATGGGTTTCTCCACTGTAATGGTCCCAAAAGCATGAACAAAATGACTAATAGGAGAACCTCATCTAAGGATTTCAAAATTGGGCAAAAGGGGACGGTCCAAGGAAGTGAAGCTTACCAGCCAATGACTTAAAAATGGACTCAAAAGTAGGCATAAGTTGGAAGTAAATCTAATTAACCCACTGTTAAATGAGATTGACCATTTTAGTTGAAAGAGAGAATTTGGCCCAAAGAATTCAAAATGCAAGATAGGTGCAATGGCTCCAAGCTAAAGGTCCAAACCAGGAGAGAAGCTAACCTCATTGCATGCACGCCTAATATGCCAAACAACTAACAAGGCAAAAAGGTTTCTTTTTTTTTTCTTTCTTTCGACTTTATATGCAAAATGTTAAGACCAAAATGTAATGTTATGAGAGTATGATTAATATGACTAAATGCAATGTGATGAAAAATATGCAAGATGAACTAAAATGACCAAGATGCCCTTGACGGATCCTAATGCAAATTTAGGAGATAATTTATATTAGTTTAAAGGATATGGTCCAAAAAAAGGGTGTCTACGGGAATGAAATCAATTTTTTATAAATTCATAATTAAAACATAACTTATTAGCTTTTTTGCCCCCTGGACTATTACGTTAAGGATGTTTTGTCCCATGAACTTCCAAATTTAGGATATTTTACCCCTAAATTTTCCAAATTTAGGACATTTTGCCTCATAATGTCCTGAATTTGGGAAATTCAGGTGACAAATTGTATCGATTTTAGTTTAGGGGGTAAATTGTCTTTAGGCCCATAATTCAGGGGGCCAAAAAAGCTTATTAGCCATTAAAATATAGTACACCATATAACTATTTGAGTAGCTCGATGAGTACTCGAATCAAGTACTATAAAATTCAAGTTCGGCTCGATTGACTACTCACTCAAGCTACTAAGCTCAGCTTAATAATGACCAAGCCTATTTTCGGTATAAAAAAAATTGACCAAGCCTATTCGAGTTTTTTCTCGAATTGAGCCCAAATAGTTTGTGAGTGGTGGTGTATCTACACCCCTATCTAGGATACTTTGAGGGCCAAATCATACATCAAACCAATAGTTATTAGTACATGCTAACATAAGAAACATTCCAAAAGATGAAAAATCGAAGTGTCAGTAAATGAAATTAGAAGTACAATTTCACCAAAAAAAAAAGAAATTAGAAGTACAATTAGCACAACGAATATCTGAAAGAAGTCAGAAGAATTAATCAATGATTCCAAAGATGTCTTGAGTTATGGTAGCAATGGACCATTTGTGTATCAGAGGCTTTTAAGAACAGAGAGCCACTTGTTTAAGCTGATATAGCCTTTCGAGGCTGCCAATGGACATGCTTTAGTTGTAATTGTTCTTGCCTCCTCCTCCTCCTAGCATTATGTTTAGAGGCCCAGGCTTTAATTTGATCAAATAGTAACCATTATTATATAGTGTTCACATGGCCAGGTCTTCGAGACTTCAAGGCTGTGCCAAAGTTGAGGTTTGTCCAAATCTAGTTCAGGAGCCCACACGTTTTGGTACTTTAAACTTCACCCTGACAACGATTTTTTTGCAGAAAAAGTTAATTAACACAATGTGGATTAATTTCCTGTCCTTTTTCAAATAGATTTGAACTAATATTACAGTGCTAAGGTGGTGAGTGATGAACAATGGACGAGTTGGAAATTACCCTTACTTTTATCCTGCCACTGCCACGAGTCATCAAACTTGCTAGCTTCGCCCTGGATCTCAATTCTCATGCCTTGAAAAAGGCAAACGCCGAGCACAGAGCAAAGCAGGGCCTGTTTCAGTATTCAGCTCTTGTTTTACATGCAATTGTCCATCTGGATTTTTCATGTATATATGAACTGTAGGCAACATGCATAATGCATTTGCTTGGAATGCACTTGTCAAATGGACAATTTGCATGTAGTAATAATAGAAACTGAATAGACCAAACACTTAAAATACCTTCTCACATGCTTGCCAAGTGCCCTGTACGTAAGAAGCTTAAACTGCATCAAATTAATCATTATCTTGATCTTGGAGGTTGAGACAAGATTAGGATCAATCAAATGTTTCTTCTTTTACCCATAATTCGCAACATATTTTGACAAAATCAACCAACACAATGCATAACATTAGCTAATCTGTCATATGTTGGGCCTCAAAATTAATCATCTGATTCTGACCTATCATTTCTTGTGTGGTAACAGTCTTTCTCTTGGACAAAAGTTAACAATTATTCTATGGCTTCTCAATTGGGTTTGGTTAAAGCGGAAAAGACTTTTAAGTTTTAAAAAAACCCTATTGTTAGGTGATTAAGTCCAAAAGATCCGCAAGTGAAAGCTTAATGGATCCATAATTATATCCCAAAAGGATAAGCGACTCGTCTTGACCTCGGAGATAGGATAACTTTACCTACGCTCCCCCTAAACTTTTTTTTTTCTACCAAAAAGATTGTACAACTTTGATCTTGAAAGGTGGCCATGTCCCATTCATAAAATTCCTTTCTGCATTTTTCATCAAAATAAAAAGTTATGGTCTACATTCTCAGATGGGGTATAAAACAAGATGAGGAAAGGAAAAAATATAAACAAGTTGAAAGATATTAACCAATATATATGAGACAAAACATGAGCTGTGTTGCCATAGTTGCCTTTGAGTTATCTTTGCTTTTGTGACTTCCAAAGCGAGTTGACGATGCATTGAACCTGTTCTAAATTTCTGCCCTGTTGGTGGCAGAGGCACAACTTTATGTAAAATCTATTCATGGAGCATGCAATTAAGATCTACTAGTATATATTATTGCGTTTCCAAAAGAAGACAATGAAACTTCAACCTACAAAAAAGATAAGCCGATATTCCAGAGGCCTTTCCTGATCCGCAAAAAGTGCTTTCAACACAATTTTTTGTTTATCTCAATTTACAGCAGCAGCATATAGCTAGCACCAATTCTTTCAGAGAGTGAGAGGATTCTGGTTATGATTAAAAGTGAAAAAGATGTTTGATCTTTGTTTATTCTTGTTTTAATTTTTACATTCTCATCATTATAACTGCTCCACTTGGATTAATTAGTTGAATGCTTATGTGGATTATACTACATATTCATGTCAGAATCAATGTGAACCAAATGTTTCGTGAGCTATGCTGTCAGCATATTTTAGTGTATTATTTTCTCTTTGAAAAAAGTGATTATTCTTTTCTTCAATCAATATATTCTTAATAGCAGTATCAACGCTTGATAAATTAAGTGGAAGGAGTTCAATGTTCCTTAAATAAGGTCTCAGATTCGAGTCTTGTGAACGGAGAAAACAAGTGTCAAAAGAGATTCCCATATTTGATGTCCAACACGCCTCTACTCTACTTCAGACTAGTTAGAGGCCAATGTGGTTACCGGTATCCGAGAAATATATTCTTAATAACATTATTATTATAAAGATATAATATGGTTTTAAAATTGGGTTTTGAGTCGACAAAGTGTTTATCATGCTCACCCCACAAAGAAAAGGAAAACTGGGTCAGCTCTAACTCTTGTATATTGTTAACATCGAAAGCAGACAATTTGAACATAAATTGGCCATCTCATTGTTGCAGTTGAAGGTCACTTTGGAAAATGAAACATGCATGCATTTGCATTTCCTTTAAATGGTATTTTCTGATGACTATTGGAGGTCCATGTGCTTCTTCATGTGGGTTTATTTTGGAAATATAATTATTCCCTTGTTTTGATTGTTTGAAATAAAGGGATAAAGAAAACATTTAGAATTGAACATTTTCTTTTTGTTTTCTTTCTTTTTGGTGGGGGATATATATGGTTTATGATCTAACATATGTCTGGGTTAGTTGTCCTACCACGAAATATTATGATAAACCCTTTTGTGATATTTTAATTATAATGCCACTCATCATATGAACTTTGATGATATCTTATTCTAATTCACTTATGGGCTTACATGATCTTCCTTAATACTAATAACTAATAATTTCCTGTTAAATGATTCTTTTAAGGTTTTAGCCGCCAGCCTTTGTATTACTAAATGCAATTCATGGCAATAATTTTGATCTAATTTAACATTACATTTGTCTTATGCTAAGTCAAAACATTTCCTACTAAATCTAACTAATAGTAAAGAATATCTGAGGGGTGACAAGAATGCGAATTTCAATACCACTTTTTTCCATACCTAAATCTCACTGCAGGCAAGATTTATAATTGCAACATATCAGAAATGAAAATAAAATGCTGCATTTCCTGCTGGGCCTCCATATGTTGTTCTTAACTGGCTGCTAAATAAATAGTCAAATTATAACTGCTTTCTCAAACAAATTTCAAGTTATATGCAAACTACTTTTTCTTGATATGCAAATCTACCAATACAATAAACATATCAATGTTTCATAAGTTGATGATGAACATGATCTGGCTTTGACAATGAAGTTTAATTAGGTATGCTGCTGATTGAGTACGAAAACAGGCAATTTCATTCACACATGTCATATCTTCTTGTTTAGCCTTTTTTTTCTACTTCTGCGGCTCTGCTTTTGATTTTCTCTGTTTCTCCCACTTTTTTGGGGGGAGATTTTAAGACCCAAACCTAACAAATGAACTACTATATAGTACTCTATAAGAAAAAGCAGTACATCTGATGGGAAATATGTGTTTGTTGCTTGTTTTAGTCACCACAAGGCACCAGCCTGACTTTGCCAAAGTGGGCACTTCATGTCTTTTCTTTAAGGTTGTTTTTGGATTGAATCTGTTTTTAAGGTTGTTTTTACTTAAATTAGAGATGGATAACATTAATCAAATAACATTTACCGACCATTCCTTTTAATGTTAGCATTATTTAAATTCTTGTTTCTTCCATAAGAGATCATGAGATCTACCCACCACAATAAAAATTACATACCAAGAAAAAGAGTTAGAAAAACACTATTTTTTTTCTTATTATATAGTAGAAACTATGGTTGCTGTTTACAATAATAAATTAACACACACAACTATAGTAAAGCTCTGACTTCATTCAAGTAAAGATTTTTTTTTTCTCCTTTCACACAACACAACACTAAAAAAAGAGTTTTAAAATAGTACTTCTATACTATTAGATAGCATGCCATTGCCACTGCCCTTTTTTTTTCTCATCATCACAAGTCAAAGCTCTAGAACAAACTTTAAACTGTTGCAACTGGGACAGTTGTTTCCACGGCTTTCATGGCTTCAAATCTTGGTTCCTTGGCCTGGAATTTCAGAGCTGCATACAGCTTCATGTAATCTTCAAACACAAATCTGGGGTAAATTTGCTTCTTCTCCTCTGCTTCTTTCTCAATCAGAGATGGTGCAGGGTAAATTACAGCCTCACTTCCAGGATTGTAGAATGAAGCAATTGACATGCGAGCTCCGTCAGTTTGAGCAATAACCCTATGTTCCACACTCTTGTATTTCCCATTGGTGATCACCTGAAAAAACATAACAATTCAGGAATTCGGTTATATACTCATTTGGTCCCAAATTATCTGTCCCATTTAACCATATCACCGAATTTAATTTACCTCAAGCTGATCGCCAAGGTTGATGACAATGGAATGGCGCATGGGGGGAACATCAATCCATTCGCCGTCTTTGAGAAGCTGGAGGCCGCTGACTTTGGCGTCTTGGAAGAGCAAGATGATGCCGCCGGCATCAGTGTGGGCTCTGAGTCCCTTGATTTTGTCTGGTTTGGGGCATGGAGGGTAGTTGCTAACTTTGGTGCCGAAGGTTGGACTTCCTTTTGGACCATAAAACGCCTTTTTCAGATACCCTTTTTCAAGTCCAAGGTTCTCACACAGCAAGTCCAGGAGCTCTTCAGCTAGTTTCTCCAATTTCAGTGCAAATTCCTTCATCACTTTCCTGCAATTTTTAATAAAAATTTGGACTCAAATTGTCAGGTAAAGTGAAGACTGTTTGTAAATTCAATATTATATTCAGTTGGTCAAGAAAGAGAGGACAGTATTGGTTAAACCAATGCTGACAGCTCCCCAAGGAAAGAATAAATTGTAAAAAAATTAGAGGTAGTTGGTTTATTTAAGCAATTATACAAACACCATGAAGAGTTAATTGAATCTGACTTTTCCTCTGTCATTTTTTTTACCTGTATTCATCAGTGAGATCTGGGATTTCAGCCATGTTAGATTGAGGAAGATGGCGCAAGTAGAAAGTGCTCTCCCAATCCATATCAGTCACCTCAGCCTCAAGACCTTCCAAAGCCTTGCTTGCCACCAATTCCTTAAACCTCTGCTCCATGCATTTCTTGTAATGCTCTTTTGTCAATCTCTCAACTGTGTCAAGGAATTCATGGGGAATCCCATGGTTCAGCAGCTGAAATCCCAAAAGAAAAAAGAACCCAGAAAACAAAAAATATCAGCACATGGAAATGAAGAAACAATTAAAAGCTGGAGCAGAAATGTAGAATGAAAAGAGATTTTTTGATACCTCAAAGAAACCCCAGTTCTCACAGGCATCCTTGATTTGGTCCATGATTACAGCCCTTTCCTCACCATTGAGCTTTCCATAGTCGATAACTGGGAAAGTTGCCATTTCTCGAAAGAAACTCTTTTTTTTTTTTTTCTGCTAAGAATCTCTCAAAAAGTGTTTAGACTATTCTTTCTGTTTCTCTGCTAAAGCTTTGTGTTTGTTTAATGCAGAGTGAAAGAAGGGTGCGGGGTATTTATAGATGAGTTCCAAGTGAGGTTTGATTCAATCAAGGACTAAAAATTTTCCAATGCGGAGTTGGGTTTTGTGGGTCAGACAAATAATAGTAGTTGTAATAATAAAATTAAACCATTAGGAAATTTAAAAAGTGGAAAATAATAGTAAAAGTAAAAGATTTGTATAAGTGGACCCTATAATTTTTTTATGTTAGGCCAAAAATCTATAGGGCCACATTTTTTTTTGATCAAATATAGGGCCACATTGAAATTGATATTAGCTGCATGGTGCACATTTGGCTCCTTGGCTTGATGTAGCTGCATGGTTACCATTTGGCCTCTTGGTCTTGGCTAGTTGGCTTGGCCGCTTGGCTCCCTTTTGATTGGTCCGATTGGAGTTGGAGCCAGTTTTTTATTGGCTCTTTTCAGTTTTCTTTCTTGGTAAATTTGACCAAAACCCAAATGTCCCTCTCTCTCGTCTATAAGTTGTGAGAGTAATTATTTTCTTCTTTGGCAGTTTGGCATGTTTCGGAGAAAACGAAGCTGCCTTGCTCCTTCACACCATTCCACTCGTGGACCGTGGACCGTCAAAATTAACCAAATCTTAGCTTAGCTTAGCCGTCCCCATTTGATTAAGAAAAACCAAAAACTCATTAATCATGTTCCGTTTTTCTGTTTATTTCATAGCCTTAGGTAACAAGGCCCTATAGTTAATCAACTATTTCTAATTTTCTATAACTTTTATGTTAAAATTTTCTTATTCAATATTGTACTATTAACAATCTCAAAATGGATTCACGGTCATATGTCGATGAATGAGTAGAATGCTAAATTCTTAATTTTGAAGTTCAAGACTCTTGAAATGTATCATATCTCACGAAGTTATGATTTAATCGATCACTACTTCCTCATTTAAAAAGGAAAGATTCAAATTGAAAAATTCTTTTCCAATCGTGCAAAATATAACTACAATTGATGAAAATAATTGATGGATAAGGATGAAAATAATGGTGTTAAGATAACTTAGCCCCAAATTTAGAATAAGAATGTATTGTTTGAATTACTATATATTAGTAGTCCAATATTCATATATATTAGAAATTTATCACATGGGGAATACAACATTTAAGTGACATAGCAAATAGTATGCCGCCATGTCCTCCTCGTCATGCCACACAACATGGAATTGGAACGAAACAAGAAAATTTCTATTTACATATAGAGTGATCAACGTCATGAATAATATATAGTATTTCATAAAATCGTACGTTAAGGAGACTAGATGGGCATGTAGATCATAAATAAATTATGTAATGACGATTTAATTGATTTGAAGAAAATGGTATATGTACGTAATATTAATGAAGATTTTTTTAAGATTATTTTAAGAAATGGGCATGTTTTAAATGTGTCGTGTGGAATGGCAAAGTTACAAAGCACTTGGAAAATGACAAGTTTTTTTGTGTGTCATTGCACAGTTATGATCTCGACGTCCTAGCTGATAGATAGCAAGAAGACTTGAAACAAAAAAGTGTGCCAGATTCGATGAAGGATTTTATGCTTTGGCACCTGATGTGAATTTTATGATACGTTGATATCAAATGCAATTATTCATATCCCAAAAGGGAAAATAAATTCTACTTCTTTCCTTCTCTCAAAAAAATTCTACTTCTTTCTCAGATATATATATATATATATATATAGTTATATGCTTTATCTTTAATTTAAGTAACAAATTTAGAGTAAAAAGATAACGATATTGGTGACGCGTTTTTAATGATGAATGCATGTATCAATTTCTTTATTCAGAGAGGCAACAAGTACTGAATAATTAGCTCAAATGATAAATAATAATAATAATGTGATCGGACATTTGACATGATGGTAGAGTACTGGACTCTTAGTTCCGGCATACATGAACCATGAGGTTTTGGATTCAACTCTCACGAATTTTCTTTGTCATTTGTTTGTTTGTGTATTTAGTTTGTAGTAGCGGTGTACGGGTCTTCCTATACGTTTGTACTCCCAATTTCTTTGAAAAATTAATCAAAAAGTTTATTTCTCAAAAAATAATAATAATAATAATAATAAGAGATTTAGTTCATATATCTTTTTTTTAAGCGCCATGCATTCATCATTTGAGCATTCAAAGTTATAAATGATCTTTGATTTGTTAGAGAGACTAGTTATTAGATAATTAAACACAAATCATTTATAACTTTTTTTAGGAGGATATATATATATATATATATATATATAATATAAATATTCAGATCTCATTACAATAAAATGATTTTTATATATCCAAATATCTAATGAGAAATGATCAAATAAACCAACTATATAATAGCAAACATAACAAATTAACAAAGACAGTATATATAACGCTGTGCAAAATCCACACGCATCGAAGACCGTAAACTCGAATTGATGCAAATATATCATAAAAAAATATTTATTCACGGTTGGATATATATTGCCCACATTATACCCTCATGCAAATGAGACACTTCACAAAAACATCTTATAACATTCGCATTTCACAGTACATGCTTTGTTTTTTTTTTTTTTGGCTATGTGTTAATTAATAATAATATAATATAATATTATACTAATAATGATAAAACACCTATACATAATTAGTCTTTCTATGATTCTATCACGTCATATACTTTATAGATCTATTAGATATATCATATATAAATAACTTTTACTAACGAGAGTACCTAAGTAATATAAAGTTAGTGAAAGTGTGTATATGTGTGTATGTGTATATATATCTTTATACTTTATAATTCTAAACTTCAAAAACCTTGAACTGAAATATCGAAAATACCCTTTTTAATTTTAAATATTAAATTTAACTTTTAAGATTTAATATGTAATTTTATTTATCAATTAAATTAAATTAAATATATTAATACTAAATACTTATAATTTATCTGGTAAAAAAATTATATTTTAATTTTCCTTTTAACGTCATTGCTAAAAAAAATTCCTTTTAGCGGTATATAGAATTTAATTTAAAAAGAGTTTTGAAATCAAGTTTTCTTCATAGTACGTTTTTTTTTTAAGAAACCTAACATCTAACTAAAGAGACATGACTTTGAATGACTCCATTGTCTCGTACTCTCCTTGATTTTTTGTCTTTTTTGAAACTTAGTTTAAATATTTTGGTTTTAAGGGCAGCAATTCAATAAATTTCAACACACTAACAAATTCCCATTTAGTTTGAATATATTGTAAGAAGGAAAGCAAGGAGAAGAAAGGAAAAAAAATATACACAGATGAAGAAGATGAGACGAGAGAGAGTTATTGGTCATTAACGCAAATGAATAATTTTTCTTTTAATTTGGTCATTAAATATTAAAGTTATTGATATTTATTTTGAAAGACTCCTAGGTCCTAATCTTTGTTTATTATTATTATTATTCATTAATGGGGTGTCACTTTTTAAACCATCTAAATTTTTTTTATTGATGAGAGCTTATAGCTTATTGCAATTTCTTTCTTTTCTTTTTTTTTTT
>AWWV01013481.1:0-12294 GCA_001974805.1 Corchorus capsularis | reverse complement strand
TATATATATATATCCTTGTTAGTTTCAAAAACGATCGCTTAATATAAATGTCAAAAAGTAAACGTTAAAAAAATGTTTCTCAAAAAAAGAAAAAAAAAGTAAACGATTCAACCCTAATCATATTTAGACCTGTTTAAAGGTCGGGCTATCCGTCCAAACCCGTAAGCCTGTCTGATATTTGGGAGAGTTTTGACAAAATTTTGAAACTCATTAGACGGACTTGGACAATTTTTTAAAGCTTGTTTACAAAATGGCTAGGCTTAGTCTTAGTCATAAAAGCCCAGTCCGAGCCCAGCTCGTACAGTTAAATAATTATATTATTTTCTTTTTTGTAATTAGAATAATTAGTTAAAATATTTATTAGGTGTGTAAATTAATTATTTTAATAAAATATATATTAATTAAATTTTTTTGGATAATAATATAAATATATTTTAAATAACAAATAATTAGTTAAAAATAAATAAATATTATATATTTAATTACTAAACAGGTGGGTTATGACGGATCTTGGACAAAGTTTTTTTAATTGGACAAGCTTGGGCATAAGTAGAGACCAGTTTAATCGGGACGGGCCGAACTTGGACAAGCTATATAAATATAAATCATCACTAGAGCTGGCAAAATTTGACCCGACTGTGGGTATCTGACCAAACCGCCCGAAACCAAACCCAATCCAACCCGATTTGGCAAAAAAAGACAACAAACCGAATCCGCCCAACCCGAAACGGAAACTGACTCAACCCAAAAATGGCCCGAACTTTTGGGTACTCGAACCTGACAACCCGACAGATTAACCCGAAATGACTCGCATTAGAATTAATTATATTAAATTGTAAAAACTAAAAATTGTAAAATAATTAGCAAACATTTTTAAACCAATTTTAGTATTTTACCACATCAAATCTCAATATCATGATGTTTATTGCTAATTTTTTTAGTATTTGATTGAAAGTTGAAACTATACCATTAATATTGATTAATTACAAATAATAGAAATTAGTTTTACTTTGATTATTATAATTAAATTATATTTTTCTAACTTTTTAAATATTTATACTTTAATATAATATAGTTCATATAAAAAATCAATGTTAATTAATATTTCAATTAATATAATATATTTATAAGTTATAAATTATATAAATTTGAAGAGGTAAATAAAATGGATTATAAGCTATAATATAACTTAGAAAAACGTAAACTAAAAAACTTATGTTTGTGTTTGTCCAAATTATTATAAATATAATTAGATAGATAATAGAAGTTAATATTAATTGTTCCCTTAAAACAAAATAGATATTAGATGTAGTCATTAATACATAAACAAAATTAAAAATCATTGGATTAAGTTATTGTTCAATTTTGATTCTTATATAATTTATATATTTGTACCGATTAATTAAGACTTGAATCTCTAAGATTGGAATTATCAGTTATATTAATGTATTTTACTTGGTACTTAAACTGAACTTTTGAACCATGAAGGTATTATAGAGCTTAAAACTTAAAACCTTCGATAAGTTTTATAATTAATGTTAAATTTAATGAATCGATATGAAAATATTAATTGTGTTTTCTATAGTAAAAATTTAATATAAAATTATCGAACAAATGTCACAAAAAAGAGTTAGTTGAAAGATTAATATAAAATAAAAATATTGTTATGGACAATATTGGCCTTCTTAAATCAAAATAATGAATTTCTTATAACTATTTTATCAAAAATGTTATAACTACAATTGAAAAAGAATTTTTATTAATCCCAAATTACAAGAAAAAAATAAAAATATTATTTAAATTTCGAAAAACGTATATTTGAATTACTCGAATCAAATTTGAAACCCGAAATGACCCGACTATTCAACCCGAAAACTGAACTGTAACGACCCGAACCCGAAAACCCGAAATTATCTAAACCGTATGACCTAAAACCAAAAATGAACCAACCCAAAATTGACCCGAACCCAAATGACCCGACATTTGAACGATCCGAACCCAACCCAACCCGAAAATTAAGCGAACCCGTATGACCCGAAATTTCCTTAACCCAAAACTGACCCAACCCAAATACCCGAAACCAAATTCAACCCAACCCGCCCATTTGCCAGTTCTAATCATAACTCATAAACACCTATCCTTTCGAAAAATTTAGATGAAATTCAGAATTGAATTCCTTCTATTTCTATGGTCCGTTTGGGAACTTTGATTTAGGTAAAAAAATTTGGATTTGGATTTGTAAATCCAACTTTCTTGTTTGGAAAGCCCAGTTAAAAAGTTGGATTTGTATTTAGCAAATCCAGCCCAAATTTAGTAGGTCAAAATAAAGATTTCAAATTCTTTTGAAAAGCTGCAATATATCAAATCCAGCTCTCTTTCTCTCAACTCAAAAACACAATTCAAATTTCAATCCCTAAAAAGAAAAAGAACACGATTGAAAAAAGCACTCTCCCTTCTTTCCTCTTCCTTGCGTCGATTCCACAGTGGTTCTCCAATTTCAAACCTTTGGCTATGGTAATTCCACTCCTCAACCTCCCTCATTTATCTCCTCTTCAACTTCAAATCCTTCTCTGTTTCTCGAGCTAAGGTTTCTTTTCCTTCTTCTGCCTCTCTCTCTTTTCTGCTTGTTTCCCGAGAAAAATTTCAAAAGCAATTGGATACGTTGCCTCTATAGTTGCTGCTATCTATCTTTTTAGCTAATTTGTGTATCTAATTTGTTAATCAGGCTACCATTGGTATGGATTTCCTATCAAAAACAATGTACCTGCATTCGATTGCAGCTCTGGTAAGACTTGAATTCTCATTGTTCAACTTTAGCTACTGTATTCTGGATTCCTATGGCCTTATATAGATTGCCTTGCTTTTTTATGTGGGTTGAGATTGTGGGTGAAATGACTACATCACTCAAGGAGTATGTGGAAATGAAGAAGAATCAAGAAAGACCAAAGCCTACCGGGGAAGAGATATATGGGGTTGTTTCCAAGATTGTAGGTCTCAATCGAAATGATATTTTTGGAGCGGTTAATAGGTTGATGAATTGTTGTCCAGAACAATTTTACTTGTTAAAATCTCTACCCGATGATGAAAAGATTGATTATGTCTTGTATTTACTACAACCATAGGTTTGCATTGTCAAAAAAATAGGGGTTAGAACATATCTAGTAAGCTTGTGGCATATTTTTATAGATGAAATAACTATGAGTATGAGGATTTAAAAGTTGTTGGTATCTTTAAATTTTTTTTATTTAATATTAGCGTTATGAAAATGGTATTGAAAATTTTATTTGTTAGTATTTTATTTACTTTTTATATGGTAAGAAAAAAATGCTAGTTCAAATCCTTAAATCCAAATCCAAATATTAGTTATCCAAACAAATAATTTGAAATTATAGAATTTCAAATTAATTGTTTCCAAAGAATTTCAAATTCATAAATTTGGAAACTGAATTACTAAACACCGCCCCATTTTTGCTACTTACCGCCCCCTTTTTACACTTTTGCTCTTCCTTCATATTTTTTCTACTTTCTAACTTCAAATCCTTTAAAACCTTCAAACTAAAATCTTTACTTCAAACAACCTTTAAATCTTTACTTTATTTTATTCAAACTCTCTAACTTAAAATCCTCTAAACCATTCAAACTAAAACATCAAAAATCATGTCGGATTTGAATCGTGGCAGAGGCAAAGCACCTATGAGATTTATATTGGTAAGATTTATGAAAATTAATGTTTTGCAGATCTAGATCTAGGGAAAAAGGTTTTGAAAATGGGTGTGCCGCCCCACTAGGGCGGCAAGACCATTTTCTTAAAAAATTAATTAATTGAATATTAATTATTATTAATTTAAATTTTGAAATTCTTAATCTTAATTTAGATTAATTATTGTTAATTAGGTTATTAGTTTTAATTAGTTAATTTATGAATGATCTATTTTGAATTTTAAAATTTAAATTTTGAATTTTGAAATTTAATTAAAATTAATTATTGTTAAATAGTTTATTAGGGTTAATTATTTTATTAGTTTTAATTAGTTTATTTATGATTAATTAATGTTAATTAATTATAGTTGTTAATATGTTGTAGAGCAGAGGAGGAGGGGACTAGTTCTGGACCGCGGCACACCCATAGTCGCAATGTAAATGCCTCCGCCTGCAGGGAGAGGGAGGCTCAGTTTCAGAGGGAGAGAGAGCTTCAAAGAAAGGCTCAGAGGGGGAGAGAGCTTCAAAGAGAGGATCAGAGGGAGAAAGAGCTTCAGAGAGAGGCTCAGAGAGAGAGACAGCTCCAGAGAGAGCCGGGTTATTTTGATGGGGCCGAGGACTGGACTTCGTCTGATTCGCACTCCGAGTCCCACCCCTGTATTGATCTCCCTCTTACGAGAGGTGTAGGAGGCCGCTTTGCTAGTACTGGATCGACATCAGGAACATAAATTTTTTGATTTGTTACAAATTTAGTTATTAATTTTGTATTATTAGATTTGTAAATTAATTTAGTTATTAATTAATTTATTAATTTTAGGGAGTACGAAACGATCCAGACAAGCCCGCACCCCTGTTGATAGCTGGATGGTTAGTGAGTCAGTGCCTGGTGGCCCTATAGATGGTACCGTGATTCCCAGTTTTCTTGGGCATGTAGCCTCACTTCATGGGCCAGATGAGAGGCGTCCTGAAGTGCTAGAACAGGAAAATTATTTGGCAGAGGTTGAGTCGCTGGTATGAGGTCTTGCCAGGGAAGGCGCGGACGATGATTGACCGGACCAGGTTACAGCACCTCCCTTCGACCTGTTCGGATCAATTGATCCTCCACTGATCTCTGCGTTCGTCAAGCGGTGGCAGCCCGATACGAACTCATTTCACATGCCGTTCGGTGAGATGACCATCATGCTGCATTATGTTCATCATATTCTGGGTGTGCCCATTGCGGGACATTTGATTACTCTCGATCCGAACTTTCAGGATTTGCAGTTAGCTTGTATGCAGCAGTTGAACGTTGATGTGGTATTCTTGAACAATCAGCACTGGGATCATGGGGGAGTTTTGACTGAGTCGGTCTTCGATTTGTGCGGGGCCAATCGGGAGGTTGAGAAACAGGCGATAGCATGGGTTTGGATCATGTTAGGTACCACCTTGTTTATCGACAAGAGCGGGAATCAGATTAGACAGTCTTGCCTGTACGAGTTGATTACTATTGGGGTGGCATAAGTCCCCGAATATTCATGGGGAGCTGCTACATTAGCTTATCTCTTTCGTCAGTTAGGGGTGGCGAGTAGAGGAGATTGTCAGGGTCTTTCTAGTTGCATGACCCTACTTCAAGCATGGATATACGAGTACTTCCCCATGCTTCCACCCCCCTAGAGGTCGTTTTGAGTCCAGCAGACCCCGAGCCTGCATGTGGACTTGATCGTGTCGTCTATGACCATAAAAATAATCCCCACAAATAACTAACTAGAATAGCTAGGGCAAGTAGGGGTCGAATCCCATAGAGAAGGTTTATGTGATGAACAATAAAATGATAGAAAGATATTTTCCAAAAATCAAACATAAAACAGGGGATTGTAAATAACAATTATAAAGAAAACAATTAAACTAAAATCAAAGCAAAGCAAATCTAAATCTAAATCTAAATCTAAATCAAATTAATAAAGCAAACAATAATTATAAAGCATACTTCTTCACCAGTGGTATCATTCAATCAAATTAACTATGGATCCTCGATTTAAAAGGTGAATTTCGCATCTTATTCTTGACTGACAACTGATATAGGTTTCCCAACATGTATTTTAGATAAGAGGCCGATCAAAGCTGCAGTTATCCCTATTATTCCTTCAGCGATCGATTACTTTCTTAGGGCTTAAAGATCACTTGAGAACAAAGCATTAAGAACAGTTAATTTTACACACATGCCTACAAGTAGAACCATACGAAGAGAAATTTCTCGCCCTCCGGTAGACAAACACCCATTAAGCAGCGATCAAACAAACCTAATTTGCTACATACAATCAAACTTGAGTGATTAATTCTAAGCCTGATCTAGCTATAGACCTTCCTCTTACATCGTTAGTGGCCACATAACTCAAATAAGATTCAGAATCATAAAATTAAAACAGGGTTTTGACTACTATCATCTAGAACTAACACAAAATTATAAGTATAGAAATCTCACCATAATCAATTGATTGAAATCACCAAAGGATCAGAAGTATTAAAGATTTAGCTACTCATGGATTTAGGAAAATCCATGAGAGGCATAAGAATACTTACAGGACTGGAGAGGAACGATTCTCCCCTTTGAAACCCTAGGGACGTCGACTCCCTCTATTGCTAGAGAGGGTGTCGACTTCTACCCTCTTCTAAAACTAGAGGAAAAACCTAAAACTAAGAAGGTAGAAAAGAGAATAATCTAAAATTTGTGGATTGTGAAGTTGTGTGATTTGTGATACAGGAGGTAGCTATTTATAGTGGAGAAATAGGCTAGGACGGTTTAGGCTCTTTTCTTGGTTTCCAAGTTGGATTAGGTATCATCCTAGAGTAGTCTCCAAGTCAAAAGAGGACTCTAGAATTTTCTGGAATTTTCTGGAATTGTGCAGCAACTTCGACTTGAATTTCGGGCTTGAAGGTGGCAGATCTGGGCTTTGCACTTCAAAAGAAAGTTGTAGAGCTCGGAGTTAGCTTTCCAACGGCTACTCATGGGCTTAAAACGGACATCTGAGCAGAAAGTTATGGTCTTTCTACGAAGACTGCGCTGAAACCGGGCTAATATCGCAAATCTACGGGATTAATGCGGGATTTGGATATTCTTTTGGATATGAGGCCTATTAATTGGGATTTTTAACTCCAATTATAGGTTTATATGGGCTGAGTATATTCCCATATAAATAATCCAAAAATCCTCAACTTCAGGGCTTCTTCTGGGCTTGTCTTCAATCCTTTGCAAATAAAGCTCCAAATCTTCAATTTTGCTTCTTGAATTAATTCTTCAAATCTTCAAAATATCTTCAATTACGAACTTCACATCTTCAAATCTTTATTCCAAATGGCTAAATCCTTAATTGAGTAAAAAGTCTCCAAAATAGCTCCAAAAAAAGTGAAAAACAATAAGTTTTCACTTTTCTTGTCTTCAGAACCTAAAAACACAAATACTAGCAAAATAGGGTAAAAACACATATAAAAATAGCAAAAAGTATATAAAAATAGCTATAAAAACATGCATAATTTGAACTCGATCATAATTTCCCCCACACTAAATCTTTGCTAGTCCCTAGCAAACTAGTGTAGACAAACAAAAATTAAGATTTAAGATTATGAGTTTTGTTCAAATCTTTTGAAAAACTTTTAAATCATATACATATATCAAGGATCAATTCAATTATGAAATCAGAATAACAAAGAATATTAAGAGTATCCAATTCAATAGATCAAGATATAGCAATCATCCTCATTCTTAAGTAACCATAACCAAAGTAGCTCTAATCACGTATCATTTATTACACCTATAACTACTTCTTTCTATAACCTTATGTCTTCACTTTTATCTCTACTACTCAAACAATTGCATATCATGAATACAAATCAAGAATTTCGCATGGGTTATAAGGATTTTTCAAAGGGTAATTATTTAGAAAAGTGAGGTTACTAACCTCAAAGTGTTCATGCTTAGGGGTTACTAACGCCCTTTATTTTATTTTTGTGAGGCTACTATCACTCTAGAGGGACAATACTTTTGCCGATCCATGCCTCTTATCCTCTTCCCAAGGGTTACTAACTCCTTTTGTTTAAAGAGAAGAGTGACAACAATGGATATATTTCTTAATTTTTTTTAAGGCAAAAGATATCTCTTCTCCTCTTGCATGAAAAACGCTCTTTTTATGAAAAAGATTTTTTTAATTACCCTTCTAATATAGATAGTCCCCCACACTTATTTTTGACATATTCATAAAATACTCTCATAAGTGTAGTTTCAATAAAAATTAAACATGAGTTCTAAAAATAGGCAATCATAGAAATAATTCATGGTAAGCAATTATCACAAACTTCAATTATACCTAATCTAAGAAATAAGATATCATACTATAGATAAATCAATGAATCAATCATTCTTAAGAATTCTAAGATATCATCAATCAACAATAAAATCAATCGATCAATATAAGCATATAAAATCAAAATTTTCGAAAAATTTTCGAAAAATTATTCCAATTTAACTCCAATTTTATGCATATAGACTCACTCCCCCACACTTAAAAGATACATTGTCCCCAATGTATTAACAAGCGTGGAAAATCAAAGCAAAAATATGTATGCATCTTTTAATCCTAATTAACCTATATAGCCTATATCTATATGTATCGCATATCAAAGAAAAATCAATCAAAGCATTGCAAGAAAAAGATAGGGTTAAAGAAATCTTCTCTATTCTCCAAGCATAAGCTCCAATTGGATATCTTCATATCGATGAAAAACTCCTTTTTCTCCTTTGGTATGGAAAATCCTAAAAGAGAAAAGAAAAAATAAAACAAAGAAAAATATTATGGGTTAGTAAAAATAATACTGGGTTGCCTCCCAATAAGCGCCTTTCTTTATGGTCTTTGGCTAGACTACCTTAAAGAAGGTTATTCTTCAAGGGTGAAGGAATTTTGGATATAATCCTTCAACAGGTCCTCGATAACTCTACTCTCTTCAATGATTTTGATAGTTTCAAGTTGAATTTTATCAAGACTTGAAAAGATCAAAGCATCAGGCGATGGCATAGTTGTAACTCGGCATGGCGCGGCATAGGCTCGTGGTGGTTCGGTGAGGCGCGCGGATGGTATGGCATTGGCCGGGCATGGCCGGGCATGGTGTGCGGACATGGCCGGGCATGACGCGGTGGTGTCTTGACGGGAAGCTTGCAAGGCCGGTATTAACCGGGCAGGTGGCGCGGCTGGTGCGGACATGGCATGGCATGACATGGGCGGATGAGCGGATGAGGCGGACAAGGCCGAGCATGGCCGGGCAGGCGGCATGGATGGCGCGGCAGTGGCCTAGCTGGGCCGGGCAGGCGGCACGGCAGATGCTGGTGGCGTCCGGACATGTGGCTCGAGTGTGGTCAGGCTAGGCGCGGCAAGGCTTGATGTCGCACAAGCTTGAGATGCTTTGGCCGGTGTTGTCCGGCCATGTGAGGTCGATGGCCGGGCTGCAGCCGGGCATACTGGCTTGTGTGGGACGGGCTTAACCGGGCTGAGTCCTTGAGCAGCTTCCTTCGATGTATTGGTTATTATCTGGGCAAAATTCTCCATTATCTCGTATATGTCAGCAGTGCTGTGATCGAACAGGGGAATATAGATAAGAGTGTCGACAGACAATCTATCAGAAGCTCTTAATCCTTGGTAGAAGATTTGAACCAATCTTCTTTGATCATAACCATGATGAGGATGAGCAGCACATAGCTTCTTAAACCTTTGCCAAAATTGGGGAAAATTCTCCAATTTACGTTGAAGAATACTTGCAACTTTAGCTCGATGTTCAAGGTCTATATCTTGCTTCTTAGTTGAATTGCTTGGTTGATCGATCTTCAGGGGCGGTTGAACTTCTTTGTTGTTGACTTCTAGCTCCTTCTTGACTTCTTTCGCTCGATCTTTCTTCTCATGGGAGGTTGAAGATTTCGTCCTCCGAGATAATTCTTCAAAGGCATTGAATGCTTTCTCCGGGGTTCTTTCATGCAATGGTTTAGTACTGAAAGAATCAACAAGAAATCTATCTTTAAGTCCCAATCCTCCATAGAAGATTTGGATTAAAATTTCTTCCTTGAATCCATGATCAGGGCAACCGGCACACAGCTGCTTGAATCTCCTCCAAAATTGGTGGAAAGTCTCGTTGTAGCGTTGTCGAATGTCCATTATCTTTTGTCTTCCTTTAGAAATCTGATCAGGCTTTGTTGATGAAGAATCTTCAATGGCTCCTTTCTTAACAAATTTAGAACTTATAACGTAAACAAAATTGTTAGATTTTAACGGCACTTGAGGTGAAATTCTAAGGTGGATGATTTCACCATCAAATTCCATGGTCAATGAACCATTAAATACATCAATCTTGGTATGAAAAGTCTTGAGGAAAGGTCTTCCTAATAAAAGAGGACATTGATCTTTCGAATACTCCATATCCATGATGAATATGTCGATAGGAAAAATCAGATGTTCAACTTTAATTAAGATATTCTCTAAAACACCTTTGGGATAAACCAAAGATCCGTCAGCTAATTGCAGAATAACATCAGTATTCTTCAAAGAACCAAGATTTAAAGATTTGTAGAAAGAATAAGGCATCACGCTTAAAGAAGCACCAAGATCAAGCATCGCATTCTCTATAATACTTCTTCCAATAGAACAAGTAATAGAAAACGTACATGGATCTTTGCACTTAGGAGGTAAACTCTTTTGAAGCACAGCAGAGACATTAGCTCCAGCGCTTACTTTACCTTGTAATCTCTTCTTGTTGGTACAAAGCTACTTGAGGAACTTTGCATAATTCGGAATTTGTTGAATGGCATCAAGAAGTGGGATGTTGACCTCAACTTTTCGGAATATCTTCAAAATATCTTGATCATCATCTTCTTTCTTTGATTTCTTCAATCTTGATTGAAAAGGAATTAGGTTGGAATCGGTTTTAGGCTTGTTGGAATCGCACACACCTTTTCCTTTAGGTTGAATTACGGCATCATCCTTGTTTGAATCTTCAATCGGCGTAGCTCCTTTGTTGTTGGGTTCATCTTCAATCTTGATTTCGGCAGGCAGTTGTAAATCTTCCTTGGTGTAATTCAGCTCTCCTTCTTCTTGTTGATGTGCGACAAGGTTTGGATAAGGGTTTTTCAACTCTTTTCCACTCCTTAGAGAAATTGCACTGACATTCTCTCTAGGAGGTACCTTTGATTGTGATGGAATCCTTTGTTGACCTTGTGTCTTGAGATCACTCAAATCACTAGCTAATTGACTAATTTGTTTTCTCATCATCTCCATAGCTTCCTTGATTTGTTGTAACTCAATGGCTTGTGAAGTTTGAAAATTAGGTCTTTGAAAATTCGGCCTTCCTTGAAAATTACCTTGGTTCCCATATTGTTGACTCGGTTGCTCAGGTCTCCAATAAGGTTCAGGCTTCCTTTGATAAGCTCCTTGTAATCCCACGGCATTGACTCCTTGTTTGTTGTCTTCCAAAGTCGCACAAACCCTTGGCACACTTGAAAAATTCGCATGGAACAAATCAGTGAGCAAAGCGATTTGCTGATTCGTTTCTTGAAGTTGTTGCTCCAATGAGGTGGAATAGGTAGAAACTTCATTAATTCTTCTTATAGGGCCTTCTCTTGAATAGTCTTCTCGAGATCCAAATTGTTGAGTGTTTGCAGCCATGTTTTCCACTAAAGACCAAGCTTCGGCAGGAGTTTTGTCGATGAAGGCTCCTCCACTTGCAGAATCGATAGAAGATCTGTCAAACGGTAGTAATCCTTCGTAGAAGTACTGGATCAGCAACTGTTCATTGATTTGGTGATTGGGGCAACTTGCACAAAGTGTCTTGAAACGTTCCCAATATTCATGCATTGTTTCTCCATGGCGTTGCTTAATTCCGCAAATCTCCTTCCTTATACTTGATGCTTTGTGTGCAGGAAAGTACTTTTCCAAGAACAGCTTCTTAAGACTCGTCCAAGATGTGATTGAACCAGTGGGTAGTAGGTACAACCAATCTTTTGCTCGATCCATAAGAGTGAACGGAAAGGTTCTTAACATGAATTGATCTTCAGGAATACCTTGAATACTTGTAGATGCGCAGGCAATCTGGAAATCAGTAAGATGTCGGTGAGGATCTTCTCCAGGCAAACCGTGAAATTTGGGTAAAATCTGAATAAATCCAGATTTTATCTCAAATTTTTCAGTTGTATTTGGATAACGAATGGCTAAGCGTTTGGCATTGACGTTTGGTGCAGCTAACTCTCTCAGAGTTTTGGGCTGTTCTTCTTCAGCCATGTCTTCTGACGATGTTGAAACAGCAGATCTAGGAGAACTTGGTTGAGAACTTGAATCGGATGTCTCCTCTTCTTGTAATCGGCGTTGTGTCTTCTTCTTCTGAAATAACGTTCTTTCAGGCTCAGGATTGTATTCTAAATCTTCAGTACTATTACTTCTTGTCTTTGGCATGCAGTTTCCTAGAAAAATCAAACAAAACTAAAAAGACAAATTAACAGTAACAGTTCTTAAATAAAATAAAAAGCAGAAACAGAAAATAAATTTTTTTTAAAAAGGAAAAACGGAAAAAGGAAAATTAATTTTTTTT
>AWWV01013479.1:0-14846 GCA_001974805.1 Corchorus capsularis | reverse complement strand
TTATAAGTCAAAGGAAATAATTATATGTTATTCTTCTTCTTATTTTTAAAAACTTTAAATTCTTGTTATACCAACATGCTCCAAAAATAGAAACAGAGCAATCATTGTAATTAAATTTTAAATAAATTTTTAACTAATTAGTTTTAAAAAATATAAATAATTAATGATTAGACTACTTATTTTAACTTTTAAACTTGATAATAATACTTTCGTTAGTTTATATTTTAATTGAAAATTTTAAAATCAAAATGGTAAAAATAAAATAATTATAAAAATATTGAATTTAATTAAATAAAAATAGTGTTTTCAGTTGCAAAAGTTTATTTTTAAAAAAATTGTAAAAGTTTTAAACAATGTCATTCAAGAAATATATTTAAAAAAACTAATATATCAAGTTTTTTAATTAAAATAGTAAAATGGTAAAATATAATAGTAATAAGGATATTAGATTTAATTATATAAAAATAGAGTTTTTAGTTGAGTAAAATAGTAAAATGGTAAAATATAATAGCTATAGCCTATAAGGATAATATTAGATTTAATTATATAAAAATAGAGTTCTTAGTTGAGTAAAATAGTAAAATAAAATAGTTATAAGGATATTATATTTAATTAAATAAAAATAAAGTTTTTAGTTGAGTAAAACTATAAAAACCTAAACAATGGTAATTTAAAAATATATTTAAAAAATAGGATATAATAGACGATTCAAAAGTTTTACATATGAACGTACTTTTTAATATAGTATAGATTATATTAGGTGCCAGAAAAAAAAACAAACTTATATTATATTAGTTATTCTTTTTTTTTTCTCTCTCTCTTCGCGAGAAAATATAGATGAAGAGAGAATATCCATCTTTTTAGTTTATAAGTACAATCGAACCAAATTAAACATCCAGGTGAAAAACGAATCGATAGACGATAATGTGATTTAATTAAATGGAAAAAGAAAAAGGGAAATCTATATCTATTATTCATTTTCCGTGTAGAAGTTAATTAAGGATTATTGGACTGACGATGGCTTGGAGTTTTTATTTTTTTTTAAATAATTAAGCTGATAACTGATAAATGATAAATATAGAAATGGGTGTTTTTCTCACGTTTTTTCAACTTTTGTATAAAATTCTAAATTAAGAAATTTAAAGTAAACGCTAAGAATGCAAAATGTCACACCAAAAATAATCAAATACTTATTAGGAGATTGTGAATTTTTTTCCCCTTTGGTTTTTACGTGGCGGCTAGGAATTTCAATCTCTCTTGTCTTTTTATGTTAGATTAAGAGTAGTCACTATTTATTTTTCCAATTTTCCTCTTATGTTTGATGCAATGAATATTTTTGTTCTAGAGAAATGCTGCTTTTTAAAAAACGAAATTCTTTCCAAAATAATAAACGTGTAAAACATAATAAAACTTCGGTAATATCCCATTTCTTCTTTTTTTTTTTCTTTCAATATGTAATATTAATTTTTTTATTTGGGATTTTTTTATATCGATCAAATATTTTATTTTTTTATTTGGGTTGAATTCATGATGACTCTATGAATAAATTAGCTAGGCAGCTATACGTGGATTTGGTTTCGAATTTGCTATGCCCTCATGTAGCCGAACTATAAATAAATTCTGTGCATGTTGTAAGCCAAAATATTAGGCATATAGAAATTAGACAAAATCAAACGTTGGAGGGAACAATGATTTCAAATCTTGAAGAATTTTAGATGAGATAAACACTAGCTAATCATATTTTTAACCAACCAAATATTTGTATTTTAAACTCACCCTTATCCTATACTTGTATACCAATTACTTCATTGTATTTAAACACTTGAAAACTAAATACAGAATTAGGTTATTCTTCCTAATCATTCTTCTGTTCTTAAACACTCTTTATGGTATCAAGAGCTTTCTTTCTCTAACGAGGCGATTCTGGTCCTTTCTTTTCTCACCCTCCATCCCTCATTTCTTTTCTCCTTTTTCTAATTCATCATGTCTTCTTCTTCACAACCAACTGGTACCATTGTTTCCAGTCAGAATCTTCCTCTCTTTACGATCAATGCAGCAGCTCATTTGCCAATCAAATTGACTGCCTCCAATTTTCCTTCATGGAGGACACAGTTCCAATCATTACTCATCAGTTTCGATCTTCTTGGATATATTGATGGTTCCACCAAGGCTCCACCTCAGCAAGTTCAAAAGGCTGGCACAACTGAGATGGTTTCCAACCCTGCCTATGAGCACTGGCTCAGGCAAGACAGGCTGCTGCTACATGGAATGATAGCATCTTCTTCTGAAAGTGTGGTCTCCCACATTGCTTCTGCTTCCTCCTCTCATGATGCCTGGACAAAACTCAACAAGCTATATGCCAACAAATCAAGATCCAGAATGATGCCCTTGCGAGACAAACTCACAACACCAAGAGGTAACAAAAGCATCTCTGAGTTTTTTCAATCCTTGCGAAGTGTTGCTGATGAGTTAGCCTTGATTGAAACTATCATCTCTGATGATGAACTTGTTATTTATGCACTGAATGGTGCTGGCCCTGAGTATAAAGAGCTTGCAGCTGGGATTTGTGCAAGAGAATCCTATATTTCTTTTGAAGAACTAATGGAAAAGTTTGTTGATTATGAGCATGTTCTCAAGAAACAAGAACAAATAGTTACTGACCTGACTATTCCAACTGCTCAATATGCAACTAGAAACAATTTCAGATCAAGAGGCAAGGGTCATTATTCCAAATCGACTGGATCTTAGAGGAATTATCAGAATTTCAATTCCTCAGGTAAGAAAATGTTCTGTCAGTATTGTGACAAACCAGGCCATACTGCAAAGATGTGTTATCAGATTCGGCCTAAGGATCAAAATGCACCAGCTGTTCATTTGAGTACAACTCAATCACCACAAAGCTGGATTGTTGACTCTGGTGCAAATCATCATGTCACCAATAAGCTGCAAAATCTTCAACTTGCACAGGAGTATAATGGTCCAGACAGTTTGCTGATTGGTGATGGCACAGGTCTCTCCATTTCTCATACTGGTTCAACACTTCTCAAACCCTCTACTCATTCTTTGTCTCTTAAGAATGTTCTTTGTGTTCCTCAAGCTAAATCCAATTTGGTTTCTGTTTCTCAATTAACTGAGGCTAATGATGTTTCTGTTGAATTCTTTTCTAAAAATTTCATGGTAAAGGACTTGCACACCAAGGAACCAGTGGCACACGGCCTGAATAGGGGAGGACTCTACTACTTCACCAATGATCCACCAATTGTTGAAACTCAAGCATTATCACTAGTGGGAGTCAAGTCCAATCTTGAAACCTGGCACCAAAGATTTGGTCATCCAAATTTAAATGTTCTTCATTCTGTTCTTAAGTCTTTTTCTTTACCTTGTTCTTCCTTTAAAAAATTTTCCTCCTGTAATGCCTGCAATTGCAATAAAAGTCATCGTTTACCATTTTCTTCTTCTACCATTGTTAGCAGAGGACCTCTTGATGTCATTTATACTGATGTATGGGGCCCTGCTCGTGTCATTTCAACTCAAGGGTTCAAATACTATGTGGCTTTTGTTGATTTGTATACCAGGTATACTTGGTTCTATCCCATTAAGCTCAAATCGGATGTTTTTGCTATTTCCTAAGTTCAAAAGTCTTGTTGAGAACTACTTTAAAACCAAAATTGTTACTATCTTTTCTGATTGTGGTGGAGAATTTGAAAAACTCAACAATTTTTTCTCTACTTTTGGCATCCAGCACTTGCAAACTCCTCCACACACACCACAACACAATGCCATTGTTGAAAGACGCCATAGAACCATTGTTGAAAAAGGAATCACTCTCTTACATCATGCCTCGATGCCTTTAAAATACTGGCCTTATGCTTTTTCAGCTGCTGTGTATTTAATGAATCGACTTCCCACTGAAGTTCTTGAAAACACAAGTCCTTTTCAAAAGCTGTTTTCACAACAACCTAATCTTGAAAAGCTGAAAGTTTTTGGATGTTTATGTTATCCATGGTTAAAACCATATGCTCATCATAAATTAGAGCCAAAATCAAAACCCTGCATCTTTTTGGGGTACTCGAAAAATCAAAATGCTTACCTGTGTCTTGATTTATCAACTGATCGAATCTATGTCTCAAGACATGTCATGTTTGATGAAGGAAAGTTTCCTTTCAAGTATCTCAATACAGCTGATATGGCTACAAACTCTTCTTTTGCTCTATGGAATCCTGCTTTTGATGACAATGTTGCATCAGTTCCAACAATTCAATCACCATCTGTCACTGATCAACATTCCCATTCATCTTCACAATTGAACTCTGATGACTTGCTTCCTGTTCAAATTACACTAGCAGCTTCACCAGTGTCTTCTTCCTCTAGTTCAGACGTGTCCACTGTTTCTCAGTCACTGGTTCCTGAATGTGCAGCTCCATTACAGGATTCAACAGCAAATGCTTCAGTCTCAGGTAACCAACCTCACAGAACTCATTCTATGGTTACTAGGTCTGTTAATAACATTTACAAATCAAAAATCATGTATACTGTTACTAAGCATCCTTTGCTAGAAACATTGGAACCTACCTATGCTACTCAAGCTATCAAAAATCCCAAGTGGAAGGCTGCTATGCTGGATGAACTTGCTGTTTTGCATAGGAATGGAACATGGGAATTGGTTCCAGAACCTGCAAACTGTAATCTTGTTGGCTGTAAGTGGGTGTTTAGAATCAAAAAGCATGCTGATGGTTCAATTTCTAGGTATAAAGAAGATTGGTGGCAAAGGGTTTTACACAGCGCCCTGGCATTGATTTCACTAAGACTTTTAGTCCAGTGGTGAACCAGTTACAATTAGACTAGTTCTTTGTCTTGCAGTACAAAATGGTTGGACCTTGAAGCAGCTTGATGTAAACAATGCGTTCTTGCAAGGTGATCTTCAAGAAGAGGTATACATGAAACAACCACCAGTGCTTTATGATAAACAGAATTCTCAACTAGTTTGCAAACTTAAAAAGGCCATTTATGGACTTAAACAAGCACCTCGTGCTTGGTACTGTGCATTAAGCAACTTCTTGATAAATTCTGGCTTCAAAAACTCGATTGCAGATGCTTCCTTGTTCATATACAAGTCTGGTAATACTCTTGCCTACATGTTGGTGTATGTTGATGATCTTATACTTACTGGGAATGATGAAACTTTTCTGTCTAAGTTTACTAATGAGCTTGCTACTAGATTTTCTATCAAAGATCTTGGTACTTTACACTACTTCTTGGGCATTGAAGTCAATGATACCACTACAGGATTGTTCTTATCTCAATCTAAGTATGTTGCTGATCTGTTGAACAAAGCTAACATGGCAGGAGCTAAAGAGTGTAACACTCCATTGTCCACTACCAATGTCTTAAAGCTTGATGATAGTTCAGCTCCAGCAGATGAAACTGAATTCAGGAAGTTAGTAGGCTCATTGCAGTATCTTACTATTACACGTGCGGATATATGTTTTGCAGTCAACAGGCTATCACAATTTATGCATAGACCAACAACTTTTCATCTACAAGCACTCAAAAGGGTTCTTCGATATTTGAAGAATACAATGTTTCATGGTTTTCATGTTTCCAGGGCAAATCAGTTGACCTTAACAGCTTATACTGATTCAGATTGGGCAGGAAATAATGATGACAGAAGATCAACCTCTGCATATATTCTATACTATGGCAAAACACCCATCTCATGGTGCTCAAAGAAGCAAAAATCTGTAGCTCGTTCCTCTACAGAAGCGGAGTACAGAGCTATAACTGCATGTGTTTCAGAAATGGTTTGGATACAATCAATTTTACAAGAACTTCATGCTCCTCTGTCAACACCTCCCTTGGTACTTTGTGATAACCTCAGTGCAACATATGCTTGTGCAAATCCTGTCTTTCACACTCGCATGAAGCACTTGGCACTTGACTACTTTTTTGTTCGAGAAAAAGTACAACAAGGAGCTCTCTTAGTAAGTCACATTTCCACAGTTGATCAACTGGCAGATGCACTCACCAAAGCGCTTCCTCGAGACAGATCCCATCAACTGCTACTCAAGATTGGCGTCTCTGATGGATCCTCCATCTTGCGGGGGAGTATTGGAGGGAACAATGATTTCAAATCTTGAAGAATTTTAGATGAGATAAACACTAGCTAATCATATCTTTAGCCAACCAAATATTTGTATTTTAAACTCACCATTATCCTATACTTGTATACCAATTACTTCATTGTATTTAAACACTTGAAAACTAAATACAGAATTAGGTTATTCTTCCTAATCATTCTTCTGTTCTTAAACACTCTTTAGGTCTTGATAAAATTAATAGCCTAATGCTTTATTTCAAAACTTTTAATAATTTATGCTTTAAAAAATGATTTTGCAAGAAGAAAAAAGAAACTCATTTAGCTAGAAGAATAATGATGTAAATTAAGAAGGAAAATCCAGGTCGACTTCCCTAGAAACTTTATTAATTCATGTGTTTCTTCAATTTTCTGTTGCTTTTAAGTCCAAATCAAGACTCGGAGCTGTCGTAGTCAAATTTCGTTTAAGAAAAAAGAATCTTAGAAGCAATTTGCGGTTTATTTTTCAGTCAAAGTGTCAAAAGTATAAAAGAAAATTTCATGGAGTCGACCATATATAAAAATTTTCTTTCATTTTCTAATTTATGAGAGATGTACATACGTGGATTTGATGGGACATAAGGGGATGGGGTAGCTAAAGAGAAATTTAACTATTCATTCGTTTTCATGGTATTAAGTTTTGGAGACAAATTAAGGATCAAAGTAGGGGACCTTGAACTTTCTTTCAATTTGTATATATATATTAGTTTTAATTCAATTTCGTTTTCTATGTAAATGGTAGGTCCTTATTGTATTGCATAGATTGAAAACTATGCTTGCCCTATTTTCATCCACTTGTTTTTCCATTTGTTGATATTTTGAATATTCTGACCCCCCAATTCCCACTTTTTAGTTTTCATTTTGATTTTTCATTTCTATTTGGATTAATATAAGGAACAAACATGGAAACTTACCAAACTTTCTAGAAATTTTGCAACTCAAAATTAATGCAATGAAATATTGGTATTTTCATGTTACGGCCTTCTTGTTCAAGTGTCATTCAAATATACTCTTTGCTTTTTTAAAAGTTTATCATCAAAGTTTATTGGTAAGTCTCAAAGTTTAGCATAGTATTTGTACTAGGGTATAAGGGTTGCAACGTTTTGATGAGGTATGTTGCGCATACAAATCGGGGGGAAAACTCATTAATTTTGACTTCTTTATACTTATAATTCTCTTATCTTGCAAGTTTGTTCAGTTTCATCATACAGGAACAGCATTATGCCCACAAAAGAAAAGAAATTGTCTTTTGAGTTCGTGAACAAGATATAGTATACAAGAATTATTCATTGAATGTGATATATAAAATAATATGATGTGGGTATCATGTGGAAAACATTACCATGGATAATAACATACTAGTAACATATTTTAAAAATGATTTTGATGAAAGAATGGTCCATTACTCCATTACAATTATACTTATATACTTATAAGGCATAAATATAATTGGAATTTGGGATCCAACAAGGAAGAAAAGGAAGAAGAGTGTTTTATGCCTTTTTTTTTTTTTGCCGGAGAGTGTTTAGAGTTTACTCCCTCTGCATGTCCCATTATATAAGTCCCTTTTAACTATATCATCAAGATTAAGAAAGTTAGTTAAGGCTCAAAATTTTGTGTAGTTTTATATTGTTATTCTATTTTTACCCCTATACTTTTTCCTCTACTCACTCTCTCTCCTCCTACTCACTTTCTTAACTACCCTACCATTTTCAAGATTAATTTTGGAAACAACTTATAAATATGCATTGGGTTTAGAAAGTGAACTTATACTTTAGGACAAAAAAAATTTCTAGAAGGGGACTTATAAAAAGGGAAGGGGGAGTATATATCTAGACCTTTTGACAAATAGAACATGATTGCTCGTGCGTTGGGTTGAATGACAAAGCAAAAATGGTCATAATTGAGTTGTTTTGTTTCCCATTGTAATAAAGGACCACTTTTTGTCTTCATTTTTAATTTACTTTAATTCTCTCTACCTACATCATAGACCTTAATCCAACCATCAAATGGGTTTTTTCTCAATTAAAACCCAAAACAGAGTCAATCCTAATTTTAACTGTAAATGAAGAATATATGAACAAGACCATTTAAAAATAAGGATGCTGGTGAAATTGCTGTTTTTGGAAATTTTAGCCTAACTTTTTGGATTCTTTTTTACTTAACTAGGTAACATTTTAAATCACTCAAACAAAAAAAAAAAAATGAGAGGCTTCTGTGTTGGAAAGTAAGATATATAGTACAATTATACAAATCAAAGCACTAGGTTTCATATACAATTTAATTTTTGTATTTGTTATATTTTAACAAGCATTCAACTCAAAACTAATCCCTCCGACATAAATATTTTGGACAAAATGGGGAACCGATGAAACTTGACTTTGATATCATTATAATATTCAACCTAAAACTAATACTATAGTTCTGCCATGTTCTTTTTCTAACTTTTTTCTCAACTAATTTTACCAAATAAATAAGTTTTCGCTCTCAAAGTCGAGAAGCATGCATGCTTGACATGGTAAAGTGGGCACTCCCACCCTCCACCGATTAATTTGCAACCCTATAACGATATGGATAAACCTATAATAATTCAAAAAGTCTCCACCGGTAAGGATGGAACCCAAACTCAAAATATAGCAAAAGTCAAGAGATGAAATGAAAACTACATTAATTTGGCTCTCCGGTTACTATTAGATGTCAAAGCTCACATTAATATCAGATGGAGATTCAAGAGAAGAACTAATAGGGTAATAGTAATAAGGCAACTGAAAGTAGCAAAAAAGTAATAAGGCAACTGTGCCAAAACGACATACATATATATATAAACTTGACTTCGAATTTTATTGATTAATTTGATGACTTCTTAATTGAACACATTACTGTATAAATAGTTAAATACGTGTATAAATTTAATTTCTCTCAAGACTTTTCGTTTTTTCCACGTGCATTAATTCATGATACTAGCGCGAATAGTAAACTATAAGCCTATCTCATATGACATTTTTTTTTTTTTGAGGAAATATCTCATATGACTTCTAATAGTGAAAGTTCCCTACAAGTTATAGTTATGCCTATAGGCTCATCTATATGGAGGGGGAAAGGAAGAAAATTAATGCAAGAAATTGAAATTTTAAAAATGTATATATAGTATCATATATCATATTTGAGCAAGCATTAATAAAATGTGACTATATATGATATTCTACCAAAAAGAGATCAAACCAAAAAAAAAAAAAAAAAGAAGAAGAATAGCTATGGGGTTTGGTTTGATATCGATGTGGAGATACATTAATTATAACCACCAACAAAAAACAATTGTTGCATCAATTTATTTACTCAAAAGAAAACCAAATGTAATTGTAATATGAAATTAAAGTTCTTATTGAAATAATTGTGCATAATTAATTATAATTGTTGATTATATGACTAAGGTTTAGATTTTATGACCATTTGGTTTGTCCCAATGGATTGTATGAGGTACCCTACCTTAAGGGACCATAAGATTTCGATTCTATGTTAAGAGTTCACTGAACCGTTCTTCTTTATGCACATGATGTAGAATTACACCATAAAAAAAGATTCTTTCTTATAATTTCATATAAATAAAAATCAGCATATATTGTTCATTGCCTTCATTCACATTGCCCGTTTTTCGGTTTACATACAACTTTTATTTTTTTTGAGGAAATACATACAAAATTCTTTAAATTCTAACAGCTAGGTTTGTACATTTTAGGAAAATGCATTTAATATCTCAAAAAAATAAATAAATGTGAATGATTAGATAGGAAAATGCAAACATCCATGGGCCACAATGTATCTTGGGTCAAGATAGAATGAGACATGGCAATGATCAATGGGCCAATTTGGATAAACTTGAGCCTAAACCTAACCTAAAACATTATATAACCCTTGCCCACAGTACTAGTGGCATGGCATGGGATGGGACCAAATTAATCAAAACCTTGAAATAGTAATATTAATCATCTTATTTCCTATTCCTTAGGACACCTTCTCTGTCAAGTGTCAAACAATTTATTGCTATCTAATCTCCATTTCTTCTATCTTTTCCTTTATATTAGTCATGCTTTCTATAACTTCATGCTTTTTTCTTTAACTTTTTATCAACATTCAATCTTTGGCTATTAAAATTAAGAACCTATTGCTCCCCCTTTAGTTGAAATAGTCCAAAGTTGGAATTCACTTGAAAGAGGTCTTGAGTATGAAATCCTACACTTACCAAAAAAAAAGGTATGTTGTTATTGATATGCATGGCATTCATCACAAAAACGTCCTAGTAAAAATATAAAATATTGTTGCGCCAAAAATCTCTTTGGAGAGTTTCTGTGAAAACTACTTAATGACAGCATAGGGGCGTGCCAGTCAATTTGCTGAAATTGACAAAATGAGAGTAAACAACAAGATCTGGTGCAAAATGCAGCAGATTAAAAGATCAGAGCGATTTGTGGGGACTGGATCAAAGTCACACCGGAGCATTTAAATCATTGGATCCACAAGAGTAAGACTTCCTAAAAAAGAGCACTTTAAGAGCGGAGATTGATTGAGATTGAAATTGAAACAGGGGGGAAAGAGCAATTTGATTGCTGTCTTTTCTAAAATAAACAAGAGATTGATGTTTTTACGTCCGGAGACAAGATTGAAATAAGAAAATACAAAGAACGAGTAAGAACTTGTGATGAACAAGAGTAAAAAGGCACGGAGCCTGAGAGAGAATTGCACTGGGCAAGTTTTTGAGACGAGTGATGTCTGTGAGTTGTGAGAACTGCTTTGAAGCTCTGGAACTGATTCCTTTATATAGGGGGCAACATGGGCCTAAAATCTGGTGGACTTTACTTGCTGAGGAAGTCGAACTCTTCTGATTGGTCGGAGGAAACTTCTAGGAAGTTGCAGTGAAGTTTCCTTCTCCTTCTGATTGTTGCAGCAGGTGATAGGAGGGTGAGGAGAAGAGGATGAGGTGTCCCTCATAGCATGGTAGGCGACTTCCCCCTCATGGTACCAGGTAGCATGAGGCACTAGGTAGCATCTGCTGTATCAGGTGTAGTCTCTGTTACTTCCAATGGGTTGAAATCACTTAATTGGCTAAGAGGTGACCCTGGGTCTTGGAACTAAACACCCTAGCCACGAAATTACTCATAATTAGCCATATTTAGCTCTTCAAATCATAAAAATATCCTTTAATTAAGAACCATGGCTAAACCGGGGTGATAAAGCCACTTTGTGCTTAACTGAAAAAGAATGCAAAAGTTGCAAACGAGCTCGGATTGGGCCCAAACTTCACCAGTAGGGTTCGTATATCAGCCATAGACCATGGTAAAAATCTTGGCTTGATCCAAGCCTTCCTTCACAGCAAACTGGACTTCACACCTCAAACTATCCTTAAATGAAAAACTAGCATAAGTTTTTCATTCTAAGTCTGATCGAGATGAAACTTTTCCAAGGAACTTAGATTCTCTCCACAAGACTATGGAAAAAATTCTAAGTAAAACCGAGCTCCCTTTGATGGTGAACTAGGTTTCCCTCCCTGAATTGTCCTTAAATGAAAAACTAGCATAAGTTTTTCATTCTAAGTCCAATGAATCTAATTTTCCACCAATGAGGTTAGATTATCTCCATAAAGCTATGGGAAAAAATCTAAGTAAAACCAAACTCTCTAACATAGAGAAGTTGGTTTGTCACCCCAAATTGTCCTTAACTGAAAAACTATCATAAGTTTTTCATCTTAAGTCTGCCTGAGATGAAATTTAGCCAGGATGACCTATGTGACCCAAGGATCATCATGGTAAAACCCCCTGTTGGAGCCGCACCCCTTAACTAGCTCAATTTCCTTGATTTCGCCTTTTTGTCCTTAAATGAACAAAATGCAAATTTGCCTCCCAAGGGGAGTACTACTAGCTGGGCGGCCTGATCACCATACTAGGGTGATCACATATGAGGGGTGTGAGAGATAAAATCCCAGGCCTCCCTTAGTTCAGTGAGTGTTTCACTTGCTGACAAACTCTTGCTCCCTGTCTCCTCAGAGCAAGGGGTGAGGAGAGTGCTTCCTATGACTAGGGCGACCTTCTCTGAGAGTTGGGAAAGACTTAAACTTTTAATTCCATGATAATTCTGCCCACCTGCATGGTCAGGTAGCATACAACTCCCTTTTTTACTCTCTGCCTGAGTTGTCAGGCAATAGTATCAAAGGAAACTGCTCCCTTGAGGCCTATCACACCACACCCATAGGCAGGGGCGGCAGTCATGGAGGAATTAATAATAATTATTCCAAAAATAATAATTATTAATTAATTTAATTATTAATTTTGGCCCTTATTTAATTAATTGCAAGATTTTCCTAATTCTGACAGAATCAGGGTGGTGCAGAAACTAAATTTCATCAAGATTTTTGATTAAATCCTGACCACTCATCTTAATTTACTTTATGCAAAGACCAATTTACCCTCAATTGTAAATTGAGGTATTAACAAATATATATTCAATTTACTTTTTATATATATATATACATATATATTTATCCAATATATTCAAGATAACTAGAATGACAAATTTTTATAAATTATAATTTCCATGTCTATTATTAACTTTTATGTACATGATATTTGTATAGATTAATATTATTATATAATTCTTTTGAATTAGTTTGATAAGAACTGAAGAAGAAAATTTTAGAGTGGTAATATAGTAGTATTTTTTTTAATAGTAGATTCATTCAATCAAAGAGTCCGGATTACAAATACTATGGGTAAAGCCCCGTAGCGCACATAGCTAGCAAATATATTACAATCAAATTTAGCTAAACTATAAATTATGAGCACAAATATTAGCTTTCCTTTTTTGTGTGAACAAAGTGAACACCGTTGAAATTTTTGGCTAACTCTCGGATCTCCATAATAAGCAAGCTCCTTCCCATAACATTGGTTCCAACTAACAAACCAACACAAAACCCACACGCATTAAATATGCTGGGAGTTGAATTTAAAACCTCACGATCCAGAAAGCATGCACATTATCATTGAGTCAAATACTTTGGTGTTGTAGTGTTAAAATTGCTTATTTATACTGATAAATAAAATTGCTTATTTATTAGTATTACATTTATGAATAGATGGTTCACTTAACTCAAGCCCATATCCACTCTCATCCTTTATATATGAGCTTATGTTGAGTGTTGACATTTGAGAGGGCTAATAAAGCCTAGTATGGAAATATAAAACCTTTCCCCACGAATCCACGATCTCCTCGTCAGGCCTGCAATGCATCAAGGAAGAAAGGCCTTTTTAAGCTTCAAATAATTGACAGCCAAAGTTGCCCAAAATGCAGACATTGTGGACTTTGTGGTCCATACAATCCAATTTCACAAAGTAGAATTTAATTGCTACCCATTTTAAAGTAGACTTTTTGGTGCAACGATTCATTATTTGTGGTTATATTGTGTGTGTTTCTATGTAATTCACTGAAACTTTGTTTCAAGACTAAGGAAAATGAAGGGCATATCCACAATGACCAGTGGGATGATGGGACCTTAAACCTCTATATAATTACTAAGTCAACATTGAATTTTACTATCATCGTTATCCAAACATTTCATAATCTTCTTCTTCTTTTTTTTTTTAAAGTAGCAAAATGAAATTTATATGAAACAATTACATAAATTATTGTTCTCATCTGCCACGGGGGAAACAAAAAATGTCCAAATCCAAATTTCAAAGTAAATATTCGGATTTTAAGAGTGTTAAATTCACTAAAACCTTATTTCCAGGGACGAGGAAAATCCAAGGGTCCACAATGACCAGTGGGACAGATGGGATCTTAAAGCCCTATATAATTACTTAGTCAACATTGAATTTTACTATATAGCTGTTATCCAAACTTTCAAATCCATCCTCTATTCTTCTTCCTTTTTTTTTAAGTAGCAAAATCAATTTTACATGTAACAATTACATAAATTATTGTTCTCATTTGCCATAAGCAAACGAAAAATGTCTAAATCCAAATTCCAAAGTAAATATTCGTATTTCAAGAGTGTTAAATTCAATCAAACCTTGTTTTCAGGCTCGAGGAAATTCCAAGGGCATATCCATAATGACAAGTGGGGTAGATGGAATCTTAAAGACCTACTCTCTCTGTCCCTAATTACATGTCCACCCTTGGTCAACAAACTAAATTTTGACCATTGTTTATAAAAAATATATAAATCAAATTTTTTTAAAAAAATAACACTTATAAACTTTGAATTACAAACTTTTTAACACATATTTTTTAAAATTAAATTTTACATATTTTTTTTTATAAACAATGGTCAAAGTTTAGTGTTAATTGACCAAGAGTGGACATCTAATTAGGAACTGAGGGAGTATATAATTACTAAGTCAGCATTTTTGCTATAGTTGTTATCCAAAACTTTCAAATCCATCTTCATCTTCATCCTCTTGTTTATTTTTTAAAAAAGTAGCAAAATGAATTTTATATGTAACTTACATAATTTATTGTTCTCATATGACATAAAGAAACGAAAAATGTTCGAATCCAAATTTCAAAGTAAATATTCGGATTTCAAGAGTGTTAAATTCACGGAAACCTTGTTTCTAGACTCGAGGAAAATCCAAGGGCTTATCCATAATGACCAGTGATCTTAAAGCCCTATATAATTACTTAGTCAACATTGAATTTTACTATAGTTGTTATCCGAACTTTC
>AWWV01013478.1:0-30194 GCA_001974805.1 Corchorus capsularis | reverse complement strand
TCTTCTTCTTCTTCTTATTTCTTCTTATTGATCTTCTTCCTCTTTTTAAGTAGCAAAATAAATTTTATATGAAACAATTACATAAATTATTGTTCTCATCTGCCACGAGGAAACGAAAATTGTCTGAATCCAAATTTCAAAGTAAATATACGGATTGCAAGAGTGTTAAATTCACTGAAACCTTGTTTCCAATAAGAAAAATCCAAGGGCGTATCCTCAATGACCAGTGGGGCAGATGGGATCATAAAGCCCTATATAATTACTAAGTCAACATTGAATTTTACTATAACTGTTATCCAAACTCTCAAATCCATCTTCTTCTTCTCTTTTTTTTAAGTAGCAAAATGAATTGTATATGTAACAATCACATAAATTATTGTTCTCATCTGCCACAAGGAAACAAAAAATGTGCGATTCAAAGTAAATATTCGGATTTCAAGAGTGTTAAATTCACTGAAACCTTGTTTCTAGACTCGAGGAAAATCCAATGGCGTATCGACAATGACCAATGGGGCAAATGGGATCTTAAAGCCCTATATAATTACTGAGTCAACATTGAAATACCTATATAGCTGTTATCCAAACTTTCAAATCCATCTTCAGCTTCATCTTCTTTTTTTTATAATTTTTTTAAGTAACAAAATGAATTTTATATGTAACAATTATATAAATTATTGTTCTCATCTGCCACAAGGAAATGAAAAATGTCTGAATCCAAATTTCAAAGTAAATATTCAGATTTCAAGAGTGCTAAATTTATTGAAACCTTGTTTCCAGCCTCAAAGAAAATCCTAGCGCATATCCACAATGACCAGTGGGGCAGATGAGATCTTAAAGCCCTATATAATTACTAAGTTACCATTGAATTTACCTATATAGGTGTTATCCAAACTTTCAAATCCATCTTACATCAAAATGAATTTTATACGTGACATTACATAAATTATTGTTCTTATATGTAGAAGGAAACGAAAAATGTCCTAATCCAAATTTCAAAGTAAATATTCGGATTTCAAGATTGTTAAATTCACTTAAACCTTGTTTCGAGATTCGAGGAAAATCCAAGGGCGTACCACATTAACTATAAAATGAAATTAATCTAGGTAGGGGTGGCCGTCGGTCGGTTTCTGTCGGGTTGGTGGCAAAATTTTCTAAAAAACAACCACCGACCGACTTGAAAACAACCACTGATCACCGCCCAACAGCCCCCTAAATCGCCATCCACCGACCGATGTCGGTTTCGGTCGCTTTTCAGTGGTCGGTCGATTTCTTTTAAAAAAAAAGAAAAATCCCAATTCCAATTCCCAATTCCAACCACCCAATTTCATCATCATTCTTGAAAAATTACACCAAAAAATCCAGCAATCTATTAAGCAATCAAACCTTTACAAGATGTTTAGCAGATAACTTTTAGACATACTAGATTGTTACCCCACGCTTCGCGTGCGGGTATTTCATTTATGAGGTGTTTAAAAGAAAATTATGAGCAGAAACTTAAGTCATTTGTTCTTATGAAAGAACCAACAATCAAAAATTGAGCCATTGCTTTTATTCCGCACTCTCTCCGACAATGATCCAACAACACACTCAAACTTAAAGTTAAAACCCATTTAATTTACGGCAAAACAAAATGGTTATTTCCATATAATTTCACTCACCTTCTTTATCCCAAATTTGCAGAGGTTTGCTCCTAGAAAAGGAAAATTGCAAAAGAAACATAGTATTGAAAATATATAATAATATCAAAAGACCAAAACAAATTATATTTTTAAGAAAATAAAGAAGAAGAAATTGGAATTAGAAAGACGTGCTCAAGGTTGTATAAGATGTATAGAAACCCAAACTGAATGGTATTTTTCAACATCTTCAAAATATTCTCTCTAGGGAAGGTAAATCACCTCAATCCAAAAAAATTAATCAACACCTAAATCATAAAAGGGAGAATGGAGTTTTTGAGGGTTTTTTTTTGGTACCGGAGTTTTTTTTTTTTTTGGTTTGAAGTTTGATTTAGGGGAGAGGAATAATAATCGTATATATTGGGTAGGCAAAGATAAAAAAACATTGAACAAAGACATTTTCTATTTTCTATGATTAATGGTTGATAGAGAGAAGGTAAATGAATTGACTATTAATTAATGGATTGAATTTTGTATTTTGGAATCTATTAATTACTTTTCAAAAACCTAAAAAAAAACTATTCAAGAAACACATATGAATTATCAATTAATTAATAGATTCATGTAACCCAAAAAAAATTAATTAATAGATTCAATTGTATTTTGGAATCTATCCATAATTAATTTTTTTTTTGAAAAAAAAACTCTTCAATAAATATATAACGAATTCTCTCAAGTTTAATTAATAGATTCAATTGTTTCTAAGAATCAATTAATTTTTTTTTCACAAAAAGTGGTTCAATGAACATATCAAAAATTCTATCAACTGACACTTGGCAACGACACAAAACGCCAAGTGGCACTCAATGAAAGCATTGTACATACAAATAAGAGTATGTTTAATATATACAAGAGGGTTACTCCGCGCTAGCGCTGCGGAGTCTTTTCATTACAATCGTTTTGTTATAGTCATGACGAATGCAAGTGTATTTTTAGGTTTCTCAGGTTTGAAAAAGTAATTTACAAATACCAAATTTAACCCCTGGAATATTGAAATAGTGATAGACTATTGAGCATTAAAAAAACTTACTGGACTTGATATTCTCCAATTGAGTAAACACTTTCGCTTTTCAAAAAAAAAATAAACACTTTCAGCTTTCTAAATCTTCTGGCAAAAAAAAAACTCTCTAAATCTAAAGACCAAAAGAGACATTACGCATCAAAAAGCCTTTCAGTCTTGCATCGTATTAAAATCCTTTTTTTCTTTTGTTGGTAAAATCACATTGGAAACCTTTACTAATAGTAGTTAATTGTCTTGAACCAAATAATCCTACAGTACATATATTTGTAATATGACAAAACTATAGAGAATAATAATGTTATCATTATGCATTTCTCAGGAAGTCGTAAAAATTTGAAACTAATCCATGGTATTATGAATTCAATTAGTGGGTACAAATGAAATACTGCACCTATATAAAATTAACAATACAATGCTAGAGTGAAAAAATTATCAGTCAATGGTTGAAAAAATTTTGTAGAACTGGGCATCTGAAACGAAACGTTAAAATTTAAATTCCAAATAAACAAGTGAAAAAAAATGGGAAACTAATTAGCATCAAAAGGAATGCATCAAGTGTGAATCTCTAAATTTATTTAAAACCCACTAACAAAGAGCATAATCTAGGGGGCATGAACCAAATATATATCAGATTACTTTAATGGCCCAAAACAAATAGAAATCATCAAGTGTGAATTGAGGGCGATGAAGTAAAAAACCAAGTGATTAAATGACCAAAATGGGGTGATTAGCTCTTTTCTGGTTGAAAGTTGAAAGGGGCCGTTAGTCTTTTCCAGAGTGTATAAAATTAATATGTAGTATATATATATATATATATATATATACATACATACATATGTAAGCAAATTCATGGAAAATGACCCCAAAAGCATTTGAAAATTCCAGACACAAGTAATAGGACAGTAAAGCACATGCTAGTATACAACCCTTAATCTTCAAACCAACCATGAAATTAGCAAAACCTTAGAACATAAGTAACAACATAAATAATTCAGGACAGAAACCACTAATGAATTCCAATGTTGAGTTGACAAATCAAAACTAAAAATTACAACCCTAGAGGAAAAACATTTCATTCATTCAAACAAACTATGAACCAATACACCTTCCTTAAACTCACCCAAGCAAAAAACAGATCTTGTGAATAGACAGATCTTGAAAAAACAGGCCTAAACATCACACGTCTCTCACAAATAGACAGATCTTGTGATAGCCTTGAACGGTCGTCTCACCTAGCCTTCCATTAGATAGAGCAATCTGAGCTCTTTCCCTCTAAGACAGCTTTAACAGTGGATCCAACTCGGTTCCCAAATCGAAGAATCAGAATTTAATAGAAAGAAGAAAAAGTGTCCTTGTACAAGTAGTGAAAAACTTGCTTGCTTTATCTCACAATTATTATTCATTTGGGAAACATGAAATTTGGATTTGGAGTCTGAGAAGTGAGACTCAGATACTGAGAAGAGAGAAAGAAGACGGAGAAGTCGAGGAGAGAAAAAGATAGAAAAAAAATGAACTCTGAAATTTTAAAACATAATATATATATAATTAAATATAAAAATATTATATATATAAATATTAAAATATATGTCGATCGGGTTTTCGGTCGGGTTTCACTCATTAAACCCAAACCCAACAAACCGACCGACTTACCTCCTTCACCGATCGATTATACCGACCAATCGAGCCGACGCAAGTCGATTGCTTCGGCTCCAGTCGGTGGCTTCAGTTGCGGCTCAAATTCTAAATCTAGGAAAATCTAAAACACAATATTATTTTTAGTACCCAACCCTCAAATTCAAGATGTTAATTTGAGTTTGAAAACCAAATCTTGAAAATGGCTCGAAAGATGCCAACTTGAGTAGCATAAGGCAGATCAGAATCAAAACAAACGGTAAACAATAGAATACAGGAATGAGGTCAAATAGGTCAGTTTCACAGTTTGAGAGCTAATTTATTCATTTCCAATCTTTTTTAGCAGTATTCATTCATTAGCAATCTAATTTATATATAGTAATAATTTTTTTTATGACATAGTATAGAAATTATAGTAAGGAGTACTTGAAGATTTCCGTTTCTTTTTCAGATTTTCATTTAACAATGTGATATTTAGGTGTGTGGATACAAGGATATATTTGTTAGTTGTTTGGGTACTTGCAAGTTTAAGATAGAAAAGTGTAAGTGCTATTTCTGAGTGCAAATTTTAAAAATCTTAAGTCAAAATCCTCTGCCCCATTTTTGGTATCCCATTGTACCCCAACCACCAAATTACGCCACGTGTCCCTAGTATTATATCTTGTTTGTTTTCGAGTTTTAACAAATAGTAAAAATCTAAATTAAAACCAGGTTTAGCCCCAAATTAACAACAAATAATTATATATAAGGGTTAATCTTAAATTTTAATATATTCCCCATCAGGTTTTAGAATAAAAATATAAAATTTAATTTAACTAAGCAAACAAGGAATAACATTAAAAACTGAAAAAGGACGCGTGTCATTATTTGGAGGATGGGGCACAATGGGACACAAAAAATGGGGCATAGGATTTTTATCCACTTATAGCTTTCTTATTTTCAGTTTTCAGTCTGGTTAATAATATGCGTCCGTTTGAACATGTTTGCTTCTCAAAATATTTAACATTAATAAAACCCAAAATCAACCAAAATGGCAATAATAATAATAATAATAATAATAATAATAATAGTGTGGAAATGGAAGCATTGTCGTATTGTTTTCATCTTACATTGCACGTAATAAAATTCCCCAGAAAGAATATTTCACGAATCTCCACGAAAAAAGAAAAAGGAGAAAAGAAAGGAGGATTGGTTTTGGGTGTGTGAAACTGATCAGAAAAGATTAAGAACATCGAGAATGGAACGGTTGCAAACAGGACATGAACCCCTATTCAGCCACACTTCCCTTGAACATACCCTGCAAAAAGCGTGCCCACATGGAATCAACGCCCTTCCTTTCTTCCTCTCCATGCACACGCAGCACATCCAATCAGAGCTCCCTCCTCCGACAATCTTATTATTGTCGTCTTTCTTCTTATTCCATTCAACTCCATCCGTTTCTTCAATCAATCTCATCAATGTCTTCACCTTCAGTTTTTCCGTGGGGGTACTGGGTCCCACATTCATTCCCCGCAAATTACACTCCACTGCTAGCGCCATTGCCAAGTTCATGCCCGACCCTGCTGATTCCTGTTGCCCCAGCAACAATGGGGTGCTTGTTGTTAATGTTATTCTCTGTAATTTGATTCTGAATTCAATTATTATTGATTCTGCTCATAATCACTTGCTGATGCCTTCGAGTGATTGAGGCTGTTACTTGGTCGTCTTCGTCTTCGTCTAAGATTGATGAAATGGTCGAAATTCTAGCTCTGGGACTCCAGCTGGCTCCGCAGCAACCCATTGCTTTGAATCCCAATTTTTGTTTCAGATTCTTCCACTTTGCTCTCCTCTCTATCACTATACTCTCCATTTTTGGCCCTCTTCTCTTGCTTTTTTGGCTTTTTTTCTACATATATGTATAATTAATTACGTCGGCAAAAAGTTCAGAGTCATTTATTATTATTATAGTAATGAATGAAAGAAAACCGAAATTGTATACAGAATGGAAAATGAAAAGACACAAAAATTTTAAATCAATAATTGCAATACAATAATGGACAAATTGAATTAATGAGACGTTAATTAATATATAATGCAATTAATGTTGTATGCATGAGAGAGCCAATGCTCACTACAAGAAAACTCCCATTTACCGGCATTTAGAAGTGCCGGCAAAAGTCCAAAAAACTGCCCCTAAAGCCTTTGCCGGTAGTTTTGGAACTGCTGGACAACTGCCGGCTAGGTGGGTGTCGGGAAAAGTTTTCAGGCAGTTAGCACACTTTATGCCGGTATTGCTATATTTTTTCCCGGCATGACTTTTGTCGACACTTCTGAATGCCGTTAAAGGTATCTACTTTTCACAGGCATTTAAAACAGCCGGTAAAAGTCCAATATATATGACTTCTACACAAGACTTTCCTGACACCTAAAACTGCCGGGAAAGATAATTTTTTTTTTTTCAAATATGGATGTATAAATCTGCAGTGGGAACTCCATCATCATTTCATTCTACAATCTGCTGAATTTTTTTTTTTTTGAATGATAACTTTTCAATCAACCCTTTCCACATTTGGGTACTATTATCACTGATGTAATCAATCAATCTAGAACAAACATTAATCAATCTAAATGGATCCACATCATTAATCAATCTAAAAAGATTCACATCATTAGCAACTGGCAATTAACTTTCGAAAATTTCATTCACAAGTTAATTTCATGCCTACATCCAAATGACCAACACATTATTAAAATCATAATGGTCTTAAACAAGAAAAACATAATGGTCATTGATGGCATCCAACCAGTTCAGAATCATCAAAATTCTCATGAATCGTCAATAAATTCTCATCTTTCTCACCAGCACCACCAGCTACAACTTTATCTTCTTTTGCAGGTGTACATGTCATCTCAAGACAGCTTCATTCTGAAAGAAAATAGACGATTCTAATATCTCAAAATTTATACCTTCTGAACTATAAACTCTAAAATACATTAATCAATCTAAATAGATCCGGGAATCTCAAGTTTTGCAGTAGACATTTTGCAAATTCACTGTGGCATACATGGCAAACAAAAAGACTAAGTATAGTTACCTAAACTCGATTTCAGAGTTTTGCACCCAAAAGCAAAAAGCCAAATTCAGACATGCATGTTGACTTCTAAGTTTATCGAAAACCATGGATGCTCTTTACCTCCCAAGTCCATTGAAACTAATTAATAAAACCTAAAAAAGTATCATCCACGTCAACCCTTCATCACTATTATTGATCCTTGTCTCCATCCATCGCCATTGTTGCCACCAGAATGGTGAAGATGTTTCCCTCAATATTATAATTCTTATTTAGATGGATACTAATTAATTTAAATTGAAAATTCTTCTCTTCTCATCTTTTATTTGATTTCAGATTTCAAAGAACAATAATAGGATCAATTGATTTGGTTATTGGAGATGATAGAAAGGGAAGGAGATAATCAGGTTTTGGATATTGGAGAATGGATATATAGACAGAGAAGATGTTTAGATTAGGGTTTTATCTTTTTTTTTTTAACATCGTTTGATATGTCATTTTGTGACATTTATAGAAAATCTGATATGGCACGAATATGACCACATGTCAAAACATCATTGGAGGGGACCATATCCTACGTGGTGAACCAGGTTCAACTAATAATTTCTCCCTCACTAACAGATCGTTATTAGTCAGTGTGATTAACGGCACCGTTATGGCACTGACGTGGCAATGCCACGTCAGACCAAAATACCATGTGGAGTGGCCAACCCAAATGTAGGGGGCCGGCTCCGAGTTAGGGCATGGGTCATTCCTTGGGACAACTATAAAACGCTCCTCTTTTCAGCTTTCCTTCATTTCATCAAAAATAATTCTTCTCTCTCTAGTCTCTTTCTAAAAAATACCCAATTCCCTAAATTCTAACAAAAAAAAGATCAAAAGGCCTTTTTCTCAATAACACGTAATAACAAATAATGAACTTCTCAAGAACACCAGACACCCAACACAGTCAGTCACCCTCAACCACCGCACTGACCGCCACTGTACGCCGGCCAGCCACCACTGAAAACACCATCGGGAAACATCCAAATCAGACCTTAGTTTCTCCAAAATCCTCCCCGATTTGTCCAAATCTAACTTACCTGAACCCAAAAATGAAGCCCCCCGATCATTCTCTTTCACCAAGAGTGTCGTTTGTTTGGGATAGACAAATCTGGTTGACCGTTGATTTGGGTGGTAAGGAACGATCCATTAGTTGGATGCAAGTTCAGATCTGGGATTAATTGCTAGGTTGATGCATAGCAAAAAGGTTGGTTTGAAATAGAGAGAAACAATGTTCATGGATCATTTGCAAGTGAGTTGGTGGCTTGAGTGTATTAAGATTTAGGTTGCTTAACTCTGCTGTCGGCGCTTTGGTTTCAGCTGAATTTAAAGACTGGAATCAAAATAAAAAAGAGAAAGAAGAAAGTTTAAAGATCAAGAGAGATTGAGATTTGGCTTAATTTCATAAGGACCCATGGGTTATTTATTTTTCCTTTTAATTTTAATTTTACTTTCAAATTTATGTCAATAAAGTTAAAATTAGAAAAAAAAAATTCTTAATCCATTGAGAAAGTTAAAATTAGAAAAATGAAATTTTATTTTCTTAATTCATAATAATAAAGACCCGTGGGTTTTTTTTTGGGTTCAGGTTGGGTTTGTAACTGAGTCAGTGTTTCGAGGTGGGGCCCATTTAATCTGACGTGGGTGCGCCACGTCAACGCCGTAACGGCACCGTTAGTCATGTGGGGTCGTGTGACTAACGGTCCATTACTGACGGGGCAACGGAGGCTTAAATTGATAGTTCAGGGGGCAAATCATCCAACTGGTATAAGTTTAGGGGGCAAAATGACTCTTTTGCCACTAGTTAAACTAACAACTCAAGTGTAATACCTTACCAATTCAAATTTCAATTCCTTTCAAAATAGAGGTCTAATATCTTACCAATTCAACTCTCTAATTAAGGCAACACATTTACTCTTGAAAATTTTCTTAAATGTTTATCAGAAAGTTTTATTTCTTTTACTTAAAAAGATTTGATGAGACAAAAAAAATATGTGATAAATTGGAGTGGTAAGTGGTAATAGTCTTCACCTAAATATCTTACCAATTCAACTCTCTAATCAAGGCAACACATTTACTTTTGAAAATCTTACCTTAAATGTTTAAAAAAAAGTTTTATTTCTTTTATTTAAAAAGATTTGATGAGACAAAAAAATATATACTACATATTATTTGAATAAATATATGGAAATTACTAAAAAATCCCTACCCCAGATTAATGAGGAGCGAGAGAACTAATTTTTTTCGTCTTTTCCCACTTGGCCGATTACTTAAATGCCCTAACTTTTGATTCTTGAGGTGATTAAATAACTAGACTTTTTGTTCATTTCTCAATTGACTTTAATAGAGTAGTAAAATTACTAAAAGATCCCTATCCGAATTAATGATGAGCTAGGTGGAATTACTAAAAGATCCCTACCCCGAATTAATGATGAGTTGGGTGGAATTCCTAAAAGATTCCTACCCTGAATTAATGATGAGCTGGAAAAGTAATTTTTTTCGTCTTTACCTATCTGGCAGATTACATAAATGTCCTAACTTTTTATTCTTGAGGGGATTAAATATCTAAAACTTTTTGGTCAATTCTCAATTGACAAATAACTCAAAAAGTTTCATGTCAATTTCACAAGTGTTGCATTTATTGACTTTGGTTTTTTTTTCCCGTCGATTATTTTTACAAAAATCTGTATCTTAAAAAAGAAAATAGAACAATCTCAATAAACACGTCAAAACACTGTCTTCATTCAAGAACTTATCCGATAGAGAAGCCTCCTTAGTCTAAACTTAAAGTTTAAACTATAAACTCTATATTCATTTACTATAGAAATTAGTTTGGAGTTTAAACCAACGGTAGAACTTATATTTTAATTGAATATATATATATATAATATAAATGAAGAATTAGTTTATATATATATATTATTATTATATATAAATGAATTAGTTTCAAATTATACCAACTATATGCATCTCAGGAATCCGATTTATTTATGCATATATAACTGTAGAACTTATATTTTAATTGAATATATAAATATATATATATATATAATATAAATGGAGAATTAGTTTTATATATATATATATATATACTACATATTATTTGAATAAACATTTGGAATTATTAAAATATCCCCACTCCGAATTAATGAGGAGCGAGAGAACTAATTTTTCGTCTTTTCCCACTTGACAGATTACTTAAATGTTCTAACTTTTGATTCTTGAGGGGATTAAATAACTAGACTTTTTAGTCATTTCTCAATTGACTTTAATAGAGTAGTGGAATTACTAAAAGATCCCTACCAAAGCTTGCTTTTAGAGTTAGAGAACTTATTTTTTTCGTCTTTTCCTACTTGGCAGATTACTTAAATGTTCTAACTTTTGATTCTTGATGGGATTAAATAAGTAATCTTTTTGGTCATTTATTAATGGACTTGAATAGAGTAGTGGAAAGATCCCCATCAAGGATTGATGATGAGCTAGAACACTAATCTTTTTCGTCTTTACCTACTTGACAGATTACTTAAATATCCTAACTTTTGATTCTTGAGGAGATTAAATAACTAAACTTTTTGGTCATTTCTCAATTGACAAATGACTCAAAAAGTTGCATGTCATATTCCTTTATTTCCTTCTTTCCCCTTACCTTTTGGTAATTACAAGATTTCTTGAACTAGATTTAGTTAATTGCATCCTCTCATTTGTCAATCCCACAAGTGCTGCATTTATTTACTTTGTTTTTTTTCTCATCGATTATTTTTTTGAAAAATCCGTACCTTAAAAAGGGAAATAGAACAATCCCATTAAACACGTCAAAGCACTGTCTCCATTTTAAATTTACGGCGAAAATCTTTTAATATATGCATGGTGATAAATAACGATTCTAAAAAAAGAATGCCCGTAGCGCTAGCGCGGGCCAATCAACTTGTATGTGATTAATTGGAGTGGTAAATGGTAATAGTCTTCACCTAAATATCTTACCAATTCAACTCTCTAATTAAGGCAGCACATTTACTCTTGAAAATCTTACCTTAAATGTTTATCATAAAATTTTATTTCTTTTACTTAAAAAGATTTGATAAGACAAAAAAACATGTGATTAATTGGAGTGGTAAGTGGTAATAGTCTTCAGCTAACAAGGGTGAGAGCATAATTTCAATCTTTCCAAAACGTATTTGTAATCGTGGTAAAGTTTTAACATTTCACTCCTCCCCTCAACCTAGATAATTAGTCTCGAATCAAAAGGTTTTGGGTAGCCTTGATCAAATGAAAAAGAAAATCTAGCCAAGCTAATGGCCCAATGGTAGAATTTTTTATTTTTAATTTTGATTATTTTTTTTGGTGTAAAAAAGTTTAGGAGCAGGGGTGGCTGCCCTATCTCCAAGGCCAGGAGATCGCCTATCAAATGGAAAATTGCGGTTAACACGACTCGAAACTAGGTGGGATGCATGAAGAGCCTGAATCTTAACCACTTGTGCCAACTCTCATTAACTTAAATTTGATTATGAGAAATGCTAGCTGCACTCACTCTAACACTTAACTTTCCGGAACTCGCCCATACAAGAAGCCACGTCGACATTCCACTAAAAGCTTATACCGGTAACCTTTAGTAACAGGTTACTCAGGTTTTGAGCAGCTTTTTTCCTTTGCCTTTTTCTCCTTGGCTATCTATCTCCATTAGCAAAGTGTGAGAGAACATGAAAGAACATGACTTGTTTATCTTGGCATGGCAGGATTCTTCTTCTTGCCTAATGTGTCTCTTTCAAAAAGTGAAGGTTTGAAAACGTTCTTCGTTTTTAATTTTAATTTTCTGGATTTCATTTCACCCAAAACTTAATTTGTTTAACCTGGTTGAAAAAACTAAGAAGCTAGAGTATATTCTTTTTACCAGAAAAATATTGGTGATTTTAGATTTGATGAAGATAAATTTAGAATTTTTTTCTATTGTCGAAGATGTTTAACTTTTCTTTGGGGGGACAGGTTTTTTTTCTTTTTTGGGCCTAAAGGGGGACGGGGGTTGAGAATGTCAAAGCAACCTCCCTCTAAGATCTCATTTTGCAGACAACAAAAACATAATAAAATAGAAAAAAGAAGACAAAAAATGAGATGTTACATGACTAAGACAATCTCAAATTTTTGGTTCTTTTCTAATTTGATGAAGAAGAAATTAACAAGCAAAAAGTAAGGATGTAAAAAGGAACAGGTGAATGGTGATATAAGAGACTTGTAATCAACAGTCTCGTTCATCTCTTCAAAACTTAAAGCTTTGTTTTGACAATGGAAAAACTTCAAGCTTTGTCGTCACTCATGGCTTCTCTTTAGATGAGCACAGACAGAGTACTAGAAGGCAGCAATAACAAACAAACAAAAAAGAAACCCAGACTAAAAAAGGAGAATAACCAAATTCTAAATGGATTATTCTTAAATCTTGGAATCCCCCGATTTCCTCTCTTCATATCTTGTTTCTTTCGACTACTGAATTCTAATTCCAAAATCAATTTGATTTTTATTTCTTCTTTGACTTACATATTTGTGGTTTTTAGTTTTTAGTTGTTTTTAAACAATTGCAGGTAGCAAGTATCTACTTTTAAGAAGGAGGAGACGTGGCCTTTTAGATGGGCGACTCTCCAAATGAGAGTGCTAGAGTGAGTGCCCCTAGCATTCCTCTTTGATTATTATATTACTACTTTATAATTAATGAAGAAAAAAAATAACAAGAAGCCGAACTGAGAGACATTTATTTATATATTTCTTTTTTTTTAGCAAAGAATCTGGATAATTTCATTCACAAAAATTAAAAATCTGGGTTACAAACATCGGGCGACAAAGTCCCGTACCACACATATGTAGCAACATTCAGAGATGCAAAACTTGCTACATTATGAGCACAATAATTAGCCTCTCTCTTTACATGAAAAAAAAAAAAGACATTTTCTCTAGGGCTGAGCAGTATTCGGTCAGACCGGCCGAAACCGACCGAAACCAAGGGTCAGCGAGGCCTTCTCGGCCGACAGCTCGGTGCAGTCGGTTTCGGTGTGGATGACCGAATACCGTTTAGTATAACGGTCGGTGGTCGGTATTTTTTACTTTAAAAATACCGACCGACTACCGACCGACTATCGACCGATTAATATATATATAATATATTTATATATATAACAGATATTATATTTATATATATATAATATAAATAATATTTATTTTTAATATTTTTATAAATCAGATTTTAGAAAATATAAATACCCAAGTTTTGTTGCCTTAAAGTTTCTTTTTCTTTTCTTTCTCTTCGAGACTTCGACTCCTCCGCCTCTTTCTTCTTCTTTCTTCATTTACAGTCTGATTTCAACCCAAAAGCGCTGAAAACATCACTTTTTTTGATTTCAGGCCTTTCCATTCGAAATTATCAACGTTTCCTTTTCAAAATTCATTTTCTTCAAATCAAACCCTAGGTTAGTAGTTTTTGAAAACTGTCTAGATTTCGAAATTAAGAATTTTGTACTTCTCTTTCAGATCTTTGTTTCATTTTCAAAGGGATTTCTTTCTTTCTGACGGATTGATTTATCATTTATTTGATTATTTCTCCTATGGATTGAAAATAAATTTCTGAGTTTTTGAAATGAAGAGTTGAATGGGAAATGAAATTCCCAATTTCAGATCTAGGGTTTACGAATTAGAGTCAGTTAAAGCTTTCAAAAATCAGGTTAAGAAATCTAGGGTTTTTCATCAGTTAGAAGGTAAGGTAAACCTTTTAAGTGTTAACGATTGATTTAACTGTCAATTTCATATGGGTATTGTTTTTTATGTCTTTTGATGATAAATTTGTTGGTTTAACACTTCACAAGTACTTCTTTCCTTTTGGGTTCAAGTTCGAGTTTGCTTTGTGGGTTTCTTCAATTGTCTCTGCTAATTAATTTCAAGGTAAATAGTTTATAGTTTATAGTTTATTGGGTTTGATTTGATTTCAATTGCTTTAATTTTTTATTGGGTTTAATGGTTTATTATGCTGCCATAATAATCATGCTTGTTGTTGGTTGAAATTGATTTTGTTTCATTCATTCATATTCATATTCTTCAAATCATGTTTATTCATTCATTTTTGATGTTTTGCAGTTATGGAGAACCTTATTCAAGACATTCTAGTAGACATTGAAGTTGATCTCCAATCTTCAGACTGCAATGATGAAGTTGGAGGAGTTCAACCAACAAATCATGAGATAAATGCAGCTTCAACACAAACAGAACCTACTGCAGCTTCCACTAAGGCTGGAAACCAAGGTTTGTCTACTGAACCAACCTCTGTAGTTGTTGAAAATGATGAAACTAGGAAAAGAGCTTCTACTGCTAAGGTTTGGAAACATGTAACTAGGCTTAAAGCTAATGATGGGTATCCAATGGCTAAATGTAATTATTGTCCTAGGACTTTTAAAGCTCACACAAAGAGAAATGAGACTTCTTCAATGAATAATCATGTAAAGTCATGTCCTAAAAATCCTGCAGTCATAGCTGCAAAAGAAAGAGAGGCTAATCAAACAAAACTTCCGGTAAAAAATGCTGAATGGGAGGGTTCTGTTGGGGTATGGAAGTTTAATGCAGAGGCTATTAGGAAATGTATTGTGAAAATGTGCATTTTAGATGAGTATGCTTTTATGTTTGTTGAAAAACCTGGTTTTAGGGAATTAATGGCCATTGCATGTCCTAGATTCATCAACATTCCCTCTAGATGGATAGTTGGTAGAGACTGTTACAAAATCTTTGATGCTGAAAAGAAGCAATTGAAGCTTAAAATTAAGAATTCTAATTCTAGAGTCTCTCTCACTACAGACACTTGGACTTCTGTCCAAAAATATTCTTATATGTATGTCACTGCACACTTTATAGATGATGAGTGGAGACTGCATAAAAGGATAATCAGTTTTTATCCAATTACCAGTCATAAGGGTGAGTCCATAGGGAAAACCTTAGAAAAATGTGTTAGATTTTGGGATTGAAAAGGTTATGGTTGTTACTGTCGATAATGCAATAGCTAATGATGTGGGTGTTAGGCATCTTAGGAATTTTTTTGTGTCTAAAAAAACTGCTTTGGTGGATGGAAAATATATGCATATGAGGTGTGTGGCTCATATTCTGAATTTGATTGTTAGGGAAGGTTTGAAAGAAAAAGAATATCAAATATGTGTTTCAAGAATTAGGGAGGCAGTTAAGTTTGCAAGGGCTTCAAATGATAGATTAGCGAAATTTCTTGAATGTGCTAAAACTGAAGGGATAGAAGAGTCTGCTGGATTGTCTTTGGATGTTCCAATTAGGTGGAATTCCACTTACTTGATGCTTAAGGCTGCATGCAAATATGAAAAGGCATTTGAACAGTTGGCTGATGTTGATGCTCATTATAGACATGAGCTTAGGGGGGTTGGGCTGCCAGAAAAATCAGATTGGGAAAATACAAGGGCATTATGTGTTTTCCTCAAGAGATTCTACATTTTGACTTGTAAAGTTTCTGCTGTTAAGAGTATAACTTCAACCAATCTACTTGATGAGATTTGGGGGGTTCATAAAACATTGCTTCAGCTTCAAAACCATAGTGAGTCTGCATTTAGATCAATGGGCACGCAAGATGTATGAGAAGTATCACAAGTACTGGGGTCAAATAGACAAGACAAACATGCTTGTCTATGTTTCTGTTGTTCTAGACTCTAGGAAAAAGCTTAAATTTGTAACATTTTGTATTCAAAGCATGTATGCAAGTGATAAGGCAGCAAGTTTGTTGGTTGGGATCAATGAAGCTTTGAAAGACATTTTTGAAGACTATGTGAAAGTTCTGAATCCTGCTGCAACTTCTTGCCAAAGTTCTCAAGTCCAACAATCAAGTTTAATGGAAAAAGATGATGACTATGATGCAATGGCTGAATTTCAGAAACATCAAATGGAGTCAGGGGGAGATGAAGTGAAGACTGAGCTAGATATTTATTTGCAAGAGGAGCCTGAAATGCAAAAGAAGGGTGGTGATTTTGATGTCCTTATTTGGTGGAAACTAAACAACCCAAGGTTTCCTATTCTGTCTTCACTAGCCAAAGATGTATTGGCTATCCCAGTTTCAACAGTGGCAAGTGAGTCTGCTTTTAGCACCGGTGGTAGAATGCTCGATCCCTATAGAAGCAGTCTCACTCCGAAGCTTGTTCAAGCACTAATTTGTGCTCAAGATTGGCTGAAAGTATCCAAAGAGTATGACCCAGCAGCTAAGACTGAAGAGCAAACAAAAATGGATAAATTGGGTCTAGGTATTTATCCAATCTTAAAATTTGCATTTTTGTTATTTAAATTCTGTTGTTGATTTGTTGCCTATGTTTCTAACTTTAAACCTTTTGACTTGTTTGCTTAGATCTGAAAAACATTTCTCTAGATGCAAATATTGACACTTGAAGAAGCTTTAAGTTTGGACATTGGGCAGTGGGAAGCTTTAAGTTCTGAGTATAGTATGTATATGGAACCATTACATGAACTTTAACATTTTTAATCTCTTTGCTTATAAGTTCTACTTTAACTTGTTTTCTTTCCTGCTTGCTGCTTGCTGGTCAGTTTTGCTGCTAGAATGGATAGTGGATTGGCCGGGCATTGCTACTTGGAATTTGGTTTGGATGCTGCTGCTTTTTTTTTTTTGTTGATGTTAACTTTTGCTGATTGGATCATTGGATGGAAGCTGTTAATAGCCATTCTTTTTGTTGATGGCACATTCCTTTTGTTGATAACTAATTTGGTATATCCTTTAAACTATATTATGCTATCATGTATGTAAAGTAGTATAAAGGGTTGGATTTTTACTTGTTTAGCCATTCTTCTTGTAAATGGCACATTCTTTTTGTTGATGTTTGATAACTAATTTGATATATCCTTTAAACTATATATTTCTGCTATCATATGTAAAGATTAAGTAGTGTAAAGGGTTACCTACTTAGTACTTAGCTTAATGTTTTTAAGCCTTTTGAATATATTCTGCTGGATTGTAACTAAAGGATGTATGGATAGTACTTAAATAATTTTATTACAAAATGTATGGAAACCGATTAACCGACCATTACCGACGACAGTCGGTGGAACGGTCGGTAATCGGTAATTTCAAACTTACATTCGGTAATGATCGGTAGTAGCTAACTTTCTATCCAAACCGATCGAACCAACCGATACTCTCTCCTAATTTTCTCAAAGAAATTAGCTACCGTATTTATTTATACATTTCAGAGAGAGAAAGTGAGCAGCAAAGTAATTTTACAGAAGATAAATTTACAGTTACAAACTTACATAGAAGAAGAGGTACGAAAAACCCAAACTCAAAATTCAGAGTTGAACTTTACACTATCTTTTCTTTTCTTTTTGGGAAAAATTGCTTGCTGCTGCATTTTAGGGTTTACTCCATATTCCTTTTGAATTTTCATCTCTGGTAAAATATCATCTTCTCCCCTCCGTCCACTGCACTAAACTCTTTGACTTTCTCTTTTCTCGATTCTAAAATCCTTAAGGAATAAAAAGGAGAAAAAATCACTCTGCATTGATTGATTGGTAATGAGATCTCAGTTTTTCCGCCCAATTGCTCATTTCCCTGCCAAAAAGACTTCCAAATTCCAATCTCCCAACTTCTTCCCCTCCTCCTCCCACCAAGATTACACTGTTGCTCATGAAGTCCACTCCATTCTCCATTCTGTCAACCCCATGGAACCCGCCTTGGAACCTCTTCTACCTTTCCTTTCTCCTGATGTTGTCACTTCCATTATCCGAGACCAACCCAACCCTCAATTGGGTTTCCGGTTCTTCATGTGGGCAATCCAGAGAGAGCGTCTGCGTAGCTCTGCATCCGACAAACTCGTCGTCGACATGCTCCTCCGCAAGGACAACGCCTTTGACATGTACTGGCAAACTCTCGAGGAAGCCAAGCAATGTGGGGTTTTGATCGTGCCTGACGTCTTTAGAGTCTTGATTTCGGGGTATGCTAAAATGGGTCTTGACGAGAAAGCCGTAGAGTGTTTTGGTAAGATGAAAGATTTTGATTGCCAGCCTGATGTATTCACTTATAATGCGATATTATACGTTTTGGTTCGAAAGAAGGTGCTTTTGTTAGCTTTAGCGGTTTACAATAAGCTGTTGAAGTCTAATTATAAGCCTAGTATAGGTACTTTTAGTATTTTGATTGATGGCTTGTGTAAGAGTGGGAAAACGAAGGATGCCCTTAACATGTTAGATGAAATGACTCAGAGAGGTATTGAGCCAAATACTTATGTATATACCATAATCATTTCGGGTTTGTGTCGAGCAGATAGGGCTGATGATGCTTGTCGGCTGTTGATCAAGATGAAAGATTGTGGGTGTCCCCCTGATTTTGTTACTTATAATGCTTTGCTTAATGGGTTTTGTGAGTTGGGGCGAGTTGATGAAGCTTTGGCACTTTTGCGGTCTTTTCAGAAGGACGCATTTGTACTTGGGTTACGGGGATATAGTAGTTTCATTAATAGTTTCTTTAGAGCTGGGAGATATAAGGATGCTTATGCGTGGTACACAAAGATGCTTGAGGAGAATATTCAGCCTGATATTGTTTTGTATGGGATAATGCTCCAGCGATTATCAGAAGTGGGCAAGGTTGAGGATGCACTAAAATTGTTGAGTGAGATGACTGAAAGAGGCTTAGTTCCTGATACACGCTGTTACAATGCTGTGATTAAAGGGTTTTGTGATTTGGGTCTTTTGGATGAGGCTCAGTCCCTTCAACTTGAGATTTCAAGCCATGATTGCTTCCCCAATGCTTATACTTACACCATTCTCATTAGTGGTATGTGCAGGAATGGGTTGGTTGTGGAGGCTCAGCAAATTTTCAAAGAGATGGAAAAGCTTGGATGTTCTCCCTCGGTTGTTACATTCAATACTCTTATTGATGGACTTTCGAAGGCTGGTGAAATTGAGGAAGCTCACCTTCTGTTTTGCAAAATGGAAATAGGGAGAAATCCTTCTGTTTTTCTACGACTTTCTCATGGATCTACTCGAGTTCTAGATAGTTCAAGCCTAAAAACTATGGTTGATCAACTTTTTGAGTCTGGAAGGATTCTTAAGGCCTACAGAATTCTTATGCAACTTGTTGATGGTGGGAATGTACCAGACATCTTTACTTACAACATTTTGATCCATGGATTTTGCAAAGCTGGCAACATGAATGGTGCTTTCAAGCTCTTCAAAGAGCTTCAACTCAAGGGGCTTTCCCCTGACAGTGTAACCTATGGAACTCTTATTAATGGTTTTCAAATGGCTGGTAGAGATGAAGATGCCTTTAGCATGTTTGACCAAATGGAGAAGAATGGATGTAAATCCAGTGTGGCAGTTTATAGATCACTTATGACTTGGTCATGTCGTAGAAGGAAGGTTTCATTTGCTTTTAATCTTTGGTTGAAGTATCTGAGGAGCGTTCCTGGTTGTGAAGATACAGTAATTAACGAAGTAGAGAAATATTTTGACGAGGGGGAAGTAGAAAAGGCAATCCGGGGCTTGCTTGAGATGGACTTCAAATTGAGTAAGTTTAGTTTAGCACCTTATACCATTTGGCTCATTGGATTGTGTCAGGCAAGAAGAGTAGAAGAAGCTTTAAAGATATTTAATGTTCTGGAGGAATGCAAGGTTATTGTCTCTCCTCCTAGTTGTGTAATGTTAATAGCTGGTCTGTGCAAAGAAGGAAATTTGGACGCGGCAGTTGATGTTTTCCTCTACACACTAGAAAAGGGCTTCAAGTTAATGCCTCGAGTTTGCAACTACTTACTCAAGTCTCTTCTTTGTTCTAAAGATAAAAAAATGCATGCCTTTGATCTTTTGGGCAAAATGGAATCCCAGAGATATGATTTGGATGCATACCTTGATAAAACTACCAAATATCTTTTATATGGAAATCAGCATACATGGGAAAAGGAAAATGTGGCACCTGGATGATTTTTCAAGTAATGTGTGCTGAACTCAAATGCATAATGCAACTGTTTTACATAGGTTTGTTTATTGAAATTAGGAAAAGAGGAATTATCAATTTTATTTTGCTATATATTAATTGAACCTGTTGATCATGTTAATCACATCGAAGGATCACCAGGGTGTTTGGTGTTCATTTCGTTGCATGCTTTAGGTTCTTGCTTCTAACCATAAACCACTGGAACAAGTTTGTGATCTTAAATAGGAAAATAATTAGGTCTTCGGATATTATTGTCTCTGATCATGCCAATGTACAGTGCAAACAAGGGAGATTTTAGTCATGTCTGTACTCTGTATCAGCATGAATTTTTGCCTGCTGGCTGCTGCACTTTTATATAAGGTTGTTTGTAGCATTCACCTAAAAGAAAACATTATTCAATATTTTCGGTTGATGCAAGGATTTACAGCATAATAAGAGATGATAGGGAGCTGATCTTGTGAAAATCATCAGCTATATAACTGTTGATGGCAATTATGCAGTTTGGCCATGAAATCTATGATTTTGTCTTTCAATAAAAATCTACTGTATTTGTTGAGGAGTCGAAGGGGGATTATGTGTATTAGTGCTGTACCTTACAGATGCTTGTGAGCTTGTTTATTATGATTACATACTGGCTTTTTTTCTTTGATTTTTGCCTTTGTAATTTTTCTGACTTTAAACTCATTGTCCTTATGAATAATATAGGGTTCATTTGATTTTAACAAATTTGAAGATAGATGAGGCATTAGTTTTCATGTAATGCCATCAATATGCAGACAGAGTTACAGGTCTCCTCAGCCTCTGAGGCACACCATAATCATGAAAATCCTCCTATTCAGATGGGAGATACTGGTGTTGCCTTATCCACCTCGAATAATATTGTGCTAGAGCAACCTGGTATGCGATTGCAATTGTTGTTCTCCTTTATAGTCATTTTAGGTGTTTCTCCATGTAATTGCTGTATGAATTGAATGCGTAATGCAGCAAATAAACCAACTTGACAATGGGCTGCTTGGACTCGTCAAGAGGAAGAGAGTTTCTTCACCGCATTACGACAAGTTGGGAAGGCATGTCACTCTCTTACATGTGTCTTGGCCTTAGATTATATTAGTCTGTTATATTTCCTGACAAATGCATTAAATGCAGAATTTTGAGAAGATTACATGCCGTGTGCAAAGTAAAAATAAGGATCAGGTAATTTGCTGCTACATTTTGTTCTGTTTGTTCATTATTGGCTGAAGTACTGCCCTTGTCAATGTTTTAATTTGTTTTTCCTTTTCAATTTTCTCAGGTCAGACATTATTATTATCGCCTTGTGAGGCGCATGAACAAGCTTCTCGGTCCAGGTTTATGTTTGGATGCCAAAAACTCTAAAGACACTAATGCTGCAATGCTTCGCTGGTAATGCTGAGAATTAATTGGCTTTTTTTGTTTTCCTCTTTTGTTATTCTAACTTATTTAGATAAAATCAATTTTATCATACAGAGTGTGCTTTATTACAGAACTGCTAAGATAAATATAACTGTTAAGTCAATCAAGAGGCATGATTTATATTTTCTACCTATTAAGAGCTGAGATTCAGTTGTGATGCATTTCAAATGAAATAGGTTGCCTACTGGCAAGTAGTAGATTCCCTTTTAATACATTAGGTGTATACCTTTGTTATATCTTCAAATTCTATTCCCATTTGATGTAATATGGCTCAAAACTCTGCCTTATGTGCTCCATTAATATGTCAATCAAGAGGCATGATTTATACACAGTATGCTCCTTTGGGAGTAAGAATTTTGATAAAAAAACTTCTTTCCGGTGTCTACTGGGAACTTGACCTTTCATATTATTGTTTATATTCTTAATTGCAACTCTTCTACAGGTGGTCTCTACTGGAAAAGTATAGCTGCAGAGCCTCAAAACTTCATTTGAGACCTCGAAGATTCAAAATATTTGTAGAAGCTTTGGTTAGTTGATAGAATATAGTATATCACTTGTTTATTTTCATCTCCATGGAACATGACATACATGCATGCAGTGCACTGACTGATCTATTGTCCCATTGAAGGAGCATCAACTGTTGAAAGATCGGAAGAAAAATGTAAGAAAACGTCCCTCTCAAGGGGAGAATAGCTCACCTACATCTCCAACCACTGTCCCAAGTCAGAGTAGGGCTTCACATGATGCTCGTACAGTCAAACTGGTTCTTGTAGACAGTCAAAACATACAAAAATTAGGACCTGGAAAAGGGTCATTTAAGCGTAATACCAATGCAGGTGTCAATCGTAGCAATGGCAAAGGGGAATCAAATACCATCAAACCTGCAAGGCAACGGCGGAAACCAGGTAATCCTAACCTTGTCCAAGTAATAGCAATAATATAAGATAAACTAATTATCCAAATCCCTGTGGAGCATAAAGATTTCTTATTCACTTTAATCTGTTAGTCTTGTGTTGTTACAGATGTTGAGTTCTCGGTGTCATAACTGATGTTTATTCTTGTTCTGGTTTATATTATTTATACATTAGTGCATGTTTGGTGCTAGGATAAGATAAAATGACTCAATCCTATAGAAATAGGAAAGAAATAAGATGATTTTGTATAAGATTCTGTTATCTCATCTTATCTTATCTCATTAACTCATCAATGCACCAAACAAACCCTCAAAGGTGTTGAGGCAGAGTACTGGAATTTCCACACTTCGACTCCACAAATTTAAGCTTAACTTATATGGCTATGAATTCTGTGCAGGTGCCTCATCAGCTGCATATAAAAAATGGGAAAAGGCTGCAATGGCTGGGGTTTCTTTAGTTGCTGATGCTGCAGAGCATTTGGAGAGGACTACTGATAAAGAAGTTGAGCGTGACCAAGATACACCAGGTAATATTGAACTTAATGAATTTATCAGTTATTTCTATGAAAGAAATTGAAATGACTATGGACACCAGATAATTCTGAACTGCAAAACTTAATGAATTTACCAGGGCATAAAATTGTTGACCCAGTTGAAAATAATCAAACTCCTCTGCCTGCTTCCTCTCAAAATCCTTTCACTGAGAGCACCATACATGCTGCTGGGAAACTTAAGCTTCAACTGTTTCCGATTGATGACAGTACTAAAAAAGCCTTGGAAATGGTGAGCAGCAAAAAGAAATTATGTTAATCATCTAGTCAATAACTAGCTGAGCAGTGTTAAGGAAATAATCGGTCTTCATCTCTTATCAGGATAAACATAATCCGCACTTGGAGCTTACTCTTAGTACTCGAAAGAAGATATCATCAATAATGGAGCATCTAAATCGAAAATGGGGTCATTCAAGTGTAGCATCAGGAGAGCTTATGCTTTTCCCTAATGGTGTTCAAAGAGAAAACCTAATGGGTTGTCAGAGATGGAATCAAGCATCCGTTGTCACAGCCGGAGATGTATATGCAATGATTGGAAGCGCCCAAGTATTTCGCCTGAGGTACTTCCTATGTTTTTGGCTTCATGGCTATCCTCTGTGCTGACGTTTTAAAGACATTTGCTGATTGTATAATCTCTTTTTGAAGGTATGGTTGGTTTTCTGATACTGAAGTCGCATCTTTGACATGGCAAGCTCCTGTTTCCTCCTCTTGCTTTCCAAGTGTGCATAATATGAATGTTGAAAGTAGGCAGGGCTGTAATGTGGAAGAAGAACAAGCATCTGCACCATTTACCAGTAGTCAGTCTAACAAACTTGATGGTCCTTGCAATAATTCAACCAACATTACAGAAAGAAAATCAGGCCCTTGAACCTCCTTTAGCTGATTTTCCCAATGAATTGAGTACTTACCTTAGCACTGGTCCTAAAAATAATCTTGGGGATTCCCTTGTTCCTTTCACAAATGTGCCGTTAGGTCAAAGTGAGACTTCCAATGGTGCTATCATGAGACGGTTGGAGGATGTGGTAAGTTCCACCCATTTCTCGAAGATTATGTGTTTATTTTGATAAGTTGAAGCTTTCCAACTTGCTCTAGCCCAAAGCTATATATTACGCTTATCAGTCTAATTCCAGTAGGGGTAGCTTAGTTTAAACTTAGCAATCAATTTTATTCATTATCTCACTTCACGATATTATCTGCTCCAAATGCCTGACTTATTATCTTCTAGAGCAAGCATCTCTTGCATATTATACTGTAAGCGTCAAAGATTCCTGTAAATCTCCTATCCTAGTGAACTTTTCCAGGCTTCCTTCAATAAACATGTCAGATATCAAGCAAGTTAATATTATTTTGACTACCCACTTAGACTAATTTAATTTATTGCATATCTTTAAACAGTAAGAGTGTCCACTTTTGACATCCTAGATCTCTTAGCCATGAGTAGTCTTTATATTGATTGCTTACAAATATCTTTCATTTTAATCTGTTTTGCTTCCTTAGGATGACCAGAGATTGAACAACAATACTGCTGCATTATCTGCTGGAGAGTGGGCTGACAGTCTGACAAACATAAGCGTTGGAGATCTTCTTGCAGAAGTACCTCACGACTTGGATGACAACTGCGCTGACCACCCTGTTGCTATCAGCTCTCAATGTCTTCAGCAGATTCCATTTAGCTGTGATTCATTTGACGCAGCTATTGCTGCTCATATATCTAGACATCAAAACAAGATGGAAGTTTCATCACTGGCTTCCCATGCATCTTCCATCTGGGATGCTGAAGAAACATGTGATGCCTTCTCATTTCGAAAGAATCCTATTCCTAGTTTATCAGGCGCTGCTTCCCCAACGGCAAGCAAAGAGATTGGAAAATTAAACTTAGGAGGATCTGGCACCTTTGATAAGGTACATTTTCCTTACATTCAGGTAATTTATTGTTTATATGGAGGAATAGTAGACTGAAACCAGGTGCAATGTCTTTTGAGCTGCTTCTACAGGAGTCACCTGATCCAGAGGTTCATGATTCTGCTTGTCAAGATCTTGTGAATGAGTGTCTTTCAGAGCCCCAAATAATGGATACCACGGAAAAGGATTTCAATGGGCTTACTGACATTTACTGGGTACGTTAGCTTTCCAAAGCCTTGATCTCGTTAAGCTTTCTTTAGGTTCTTATCTCAAGGATGCAATATTTTTCTATTAACTGCAAGGCAGGGTTATTTTCCTGAGTAATAATAATTAGGGGTTGCTTTTCTATCACAGGTTGGTGAAAGTCATTAATATTCTGACTATCTTTTCTTGTTCTCTGCATTGCAGCCTGACTCTTTAGGACCGCTAGATCTTGATGTACCACCTTGTAAGTATCATAGTGAAGATTTGATTTTAGGTGATAGCCTTGGAGGTTTGAACCGTCTAATTGCCAGCAGTCTGGATGCATTTCAAAATTGCTCATTTTTCGGGTTAGACAAGAAAGAATCAACATCAACAGTAGAAGGTCGGGACACTGCATCCTCCGCTTTTAAAATTGGCAGTGAGGGTTGAAATCTTCCTCAAGTTTGATTTAGAGAAAGAAACTAATTGAGAGTAAAGTCTTTGTGGTTGGAAACCTTTGAGGTTGTGACTAACAAAGTTTGTTTGGCCTGAAAGTGTGAGATGGAGGCTGGTGCAAGCCGGGAGAATTCTGGCTTTGTTGGAGAATGCCCCTGTTGGTTGGCCAAAAATGAAAACAAGAGAATTCCCCTGATGATCAAGCCTCATCAAATAGTACAAAGAATTTACTACACTCGCGGTCGTCTAACATTTTTCGTTTCTACTCTCTGTATACTTGTTTATAGTCTGATGATTAACCATGTTACTCAAGCAGATGACACAGAACCTTTCTATATATATCTTTATTTTTATATTATACTAATCACTTTCACGTGCCTGCACGTAACCTGATATATTTAAATTAAATAAAAATTAAAATCTTAGGTGGTGTTTGGTTCGGGAGAAGCAACATTGCCAGTGGAAAAAAGATTGCCAGTCATGAGACATGGCTGGCAATATCAGATTACCTGGGTTGAGAGTGGGAAAAAGATTGCCACTCAAATGGGCTAACATTGCCACTAGGTGGCAATGTTATTCCCACCTCCGAATTTCTCTTACCAACCAAACGTGTCAATATGTCTTTCCCTGTGCAATATTGTCACTGGCAATGGAATTTCCCCCGAACCAAACACCACAGAAGTATATTACTAATTTTATCCTAAAGAAGCCTAGCTGGCAAAATTTCATTCGAATACGGGTACCCGACTCAACCGCTTGAAACCAAATCTTATCCAACCTGATTCGACCAAAAAAATTCGCTCACTCTCAAACCGAATTGACCCTACTTCAAATCCTTAATGACCTGAACCTGAATTGACCCGAATTCGATCAACCCGAGAGATTAATTCGAAATTACCCGAATCGGGATTAATTATATTTAAATAACCCGAATCCGAAAAGAATTGAACCTGAAAATCGGATGCTTAAACCCGAAATTATCTGAACCATATGACCCGAAACCGAAAAATACTCGAACCAAAATTGACCCAAACCCAAATGACCCGGCATTTGAGTGATCCGAATCCAACCCAACCTAAAAGCGGAAATTAACCGAACCCTTGTAATCCAAAATTTCCTTAACCCGAAACTAACCTAACCTAGATAATCGAACCTAAATCCAATTCGACCAGCTCATTTGTATATACATTGAATTTTAATATCAAAGTAACAAAAGAAATTATCCAACACAAAGAAAAATATTAACAAAGTAAAATAGCAAATTTAAACCCATAGTAATGGTTACATTTATCTAGCACAAAATTAATTATAAATCAAATAAAATAATTGCATGTTAGGGAAATAATAAATTTTAATCATAATACATTAAACTATCAAATAAAAACATACCAATCAAAATAATCTTTTAAATTAAAATGGTAAAAATAAAATAATTATATAATGTTGAATTTAATTAAATGAAAATAGAGCTTTTTTTTTTTTGAGAATAATCACTTTCATTAATCAATAATCAGAAATTACAAACGCCGGGAGAAATAGTCCCGCACCACACGATTATCGTGCTAATACATTGAATTCCCTATTTACAAATTATCTCTAATTTCACTATCTATAACTACCAACATACTAAATACACAAACAAATAAATTACAAAGAAAACTCACAATTCCGTGAGAGTAGAACTCAAGACCTCATGGTCCAGGTATATTGGAACTAAGAGTCCAGCACTCTACCACCAGGTCAAATGTCCGATGCCTGAAAATATAGATTTTAATAGAATAAAACTGTATATTAAAAATTTTAATATATCCAATTTTCATTGAAAAATAGTAAAATGGTAAACATAAAGAAATTATAAAAATATTAGATTTAATAATTGAATAAAAATAGAGTTTTTAGTAGAATAAAACTACAATAGTTTAAGAAAGGGCATTTACAAAAACTCGTACTTTTATATATACTAGTCATTACTTTCACGTGCCTTGCACGTGACCTAATGTTTTTAAATTAAATTAAAATTAAAATTTAAGTATACTACTAATTTTATCCTAAAAAAGTCTATTATTATAGCTGGCAAAATTTCACTCGAGTACGGGTATCCTACTCGATCGCCTGAAATCAAACCTTATCCAACCTGATTCGACCAAAAAATCAGCTCAATCCAAAGCTGAAATGACTGGACCTCAAATCCTTAATGATCCGAACTTGAATCGACCCAAATCCGATCAATCTGAGAGATTAATCTAAAATTACCCGGATCGGGATTAATTATATTTAAATAACTCGAATCAGAAAAGAAATGAACCTGAAAATCGGAGGCTCAAACCCGAAATTATCTAAACCATATGACCGGAAACTGAAAAAGACCTGAATCAAAATTGACCCTAACCCAAATGACCCGACATTTGAGCGATCCGAATCCAACCCAACCTAAAACCGAAAATTAACCGAACCTTTTTAATCCAAAATTTTCTTAACCCGAAACTAACATAACCCAAATAACCGAACCCACATCCAACCCGACCAACTCATTTGTATATACATTGGATTTTACTATCAAAGTAACAAAAGAAATCATCCCACACAAAGAAAATTATTAACAAAATAAAATAGCAAAATTAAACGCACAATAAGGGTTACATTTATCTTGTGGCCAAAAAAATATGGTTACATTTATCTAGCAAAAAATTAATTATAATCAAATAAAATAATTCTATGTTAGGGAAATAATAAAAATATGTCAATCATAATAACCTTTTAAATTAAAATGGTAAAAATAAAATAATTATAAAATGTTGAATTTAATTAGATGAAAATAGAGTTTTTAGTAAAATAAAATTGTATATTAAAAATTTTAATATATCAAATTTTTATTGAAAAACAGTAAAATGGTAAAAATAAAGAAATTATAAAGATATTAGATTTAATAATTAAATAAAGATAGAGTTTTTAGTAGAATAAAACTACAATAATTTAAGTAAGGGCATTTAAGAAATATTTATTATAAAATAAAGGTATAATGGTCGATTCAAGAGTTTTACAAAACTCGTATTTTTATATATAGTATAGATAGATAGTAATAAATAGTAATAGTAATAATATATACAAGTTAACCGGCCCGCGCTGGCGCTACGGGCGTTCTTTTCTAGAATCGTTTTTTATCACCATGCATATATTAAAAGATTTTCGCCGTAAATTTAAAATGGAGACAGTGCTTCGACATGTTTATTGGGATTGTTCTATTTCCTTCTTTAAGGTACATATTTTTCAAAAAATAATAAAAAAACAAAGTCAATAAATGCAGCACTTGTGGAATTGACAAATGGGAGGGTGCAATTAACTAAATCTGATTCAAGAAATCTTGTAATTACTAAAAGGTAAGGGGAAAGAAGGAAATATAAAGGAATATGACATGTGACTTTTTGAGTCATTTGTCAATTGAGAAATGACCAAAAAGTTAAGTTATTTAATCCCCTCAAGAATTAAAAGTTAACACATTTAAGTAATCTGTCAAGTAGGTAAAGACGAAAAAGATTAGTTCTCTAACTCATCATCAATCCTTGATGGGGATCTTTTATTAATTCCACTACTCTATTCAAGTCCATTCAGAAATGAACAAAAAGATTACTTATTTAATCCCCTCAAGAATCAAAAGTTAGGACATTTAAGTAATCTGTCAAGTAAGAAAATACGAAAAAAATAAGTTCTCTAACTCCAAAAGCAAGCCTTGGTAGGGACCTTTTAGTAATTCCACTACTCTATTAAAGTCAATTGAGAAATGACCAAAAAGTCTAGTATTTAATCCCCTCAAGAATCAAAAGTTAGAACATTTAAGTAATCTGCCAAGTGGGAAAAGGCGAAAAAAATTAATTCTCTCGCTCCTCATTAATCCGGGGTGGGGATCTTTCAGTAATTCCACATTCTCCAAACTAATTTCTATAGTAAATGAATTTAGAGTTTAAAGTTTAAACTTTAAGTTTAAACTATGTAGGCTTCTCTATCGGATAACTTTTTGAATGGAGACAGTGCTTTGACGTGCTTATTGGGATTGTTTTATTTCCCTTTTTAAGATACAGATTTTTGTAAAAATAATCGACGGGGACAAAAAAAAACCAAAGTCAATAAATGCAGCACTTGTGGAATTGACACGGAATTTTTTGAGTCGTTTGTCATTTGAGAAATGACCAAAAAGTTTAGATATTTAATCCCCTCAAGAATAAAAAGTTAGGACATTTAAGTAATCTTCCAAGTAGTTAAAGACGAAAAAGATTACTTCTCCAGCTCATCATTAATCCGGGGTAGGGATCTTTTAGTAATTCCACCCAGCTTATCATTAATCCGGGGTAGGGATCTTTTAGTAATTCCACCCA